>CM060948.1:338985313-339025313 GCA_030765055.1 Mantis religiosa
AATTTATTCATATTTTTATGTACATAATGTGTGTAGGATACCATTGTGAATTATACCTTTATAGGTACATGTTAATAATTACTAGTTCATAATTTAAGCGGAGTTGTTATTCTTTTTAGCTATTAATTTGTCGATTTCGAGCTCAGTAACGGGAAATGTTGACTGTCTGCCGCTTACTTGCATTTGTTTTAAAACAAAGGAGTGTAGACGTGCCGCAATAGCCAATGATAGTCGGCTGTTTCCCAGCGACCCCGTGCAACAAGCGAAATGCTGGAGAAGGGGAAAAGGAGGGGAGTCACCCTCAGCTATACTCGATGACACCACTCTCTTAGATGATACAAACGTAGTCATTATTTCTTTATATAAATCTTCTTAGCGGTGATATTTTGAACTTCTTCTCTATTTCTGAAAATATTTTGAATTACCTATCAAAATTTAGCACAAATATCATAATTGCCACTGATCTGAACTTAGATTTTAATTTGGATTCTAATAATGTTATGTATTGCCAGAATATACGAGGTACGTCCAGAAAGTAAGTTCTGTTTGCTAATAAAATTAAATTGTGTACAGATACAGAAAAATTATTTATTGCACAAAATTCTACAACTCTTAAACTACTTTTCCACATAACTGCCGAAATTTTGCAGGCATTTGTCATAACGAGGCACAAGTTTTTGTATACCTTCTTCATAGAAGCTTGCCGCCTCTGTCTTCAACCAGTTGGAAACATTTTCTTTCAGCTCTTCGTCATTGTTGAAGGGTTGACCACCAAGGAAAGATTTGAGATGCAAAAACAGATGAAAGTCGCTAGGAGAGAGGTCAGGGCTGTACGGCGGTGGTCAAACACGTCCCAGCCACATCCCTGTAGGATGCTTTTCGTTGCATTTGCAGTGTGTGGTCGTGCGTTGTCGTGAAGAAACACAACACCTTTAGGCATCGCAAATTTGCCGATAAATTTCATTTGGTTTCACCTTCCTAGCATTCAGATCTGATTTCACAAGTGACGGGATTTTCAATCAACACCGACATTGTAAACAAGCACAACAAAGCGTACGTGGCTGACAGCGATCTCACAATGGTGTACGTTTCTTCTCCTTGATACAGAGCGTCTACCGCGCATATGCGGAACTGCGATCGCAGCGCTGCATGCAGAGATAAATTTAAAGAGAACTTACTTTCTGGATGCCCCTTCTATTACGATCTTTTAATCTTTATTTCACGTCCTTGGTTGCTACTTGGCAGGACGCTTATCTCGATTATATTTTAACTGACCTTGACCAGAGTCTTCATAGCACCAGTGTAATCAATCTTTATACAGCGGATCATTTTGCCCTGTTCTTTTTTAATTTAAAGTGTAATATTTTAAAACATGAGCAGCCCAATTATATTATTTCGAGGGTTCATTCGGCAAATAATTATGGGTTAAAATAATGGGCTATATCGTCCATTAATTGGAACCTTGTACTTGATTTTTCAAAGAACTTAGATTTAGTATCTTTTCACTGATTTATTTAACAAATGTAAAGGTCATTAATTAATACTGAGAGATCAAAACAGAGTAATATACCTTTAGATATTTCCCCCAACGAGTTTAATGAATTCTGTATAAACTCTGTAGAGGGTATTGCAAAATCTGTACCTCATAATAGTGTGGAAGCTATGACCTTTTATTAACAATGTTCATAATGCTAATCCTGGCCAATTCCACTGGAAGACTATTTCTATTGGAGATGTCTCGAGTGCTGTTGGCAGATTAGTATCTATGTCAGGTAACTGTGATGCGTATGGTATTTCTAATTATTTTATCAAGAAAGTTATTACATTTATTGTTCAACCATGAACAATTTTATATAATTTGTGCCTAACTCAAGGTACTTTCCCAAAATGTTTAAGTTTAAAGATTTCAAGAGTAACTCCTATTCATAAAAAAGGCAATGCTAAGACTTAACAAGTTATCGTCTAATTAGCTCGGTACCCATCTTCTGTAAAATATTTGAATACATGATTTATGGTCAAATTTACCCCTATTTTGAAAATAATCACTTAATATATCCATTGCAATTCGGCATTAGATCTGGTAAATCCACTTCTATGGCTCTTTAACGTGTTGTTAAATATGTGATATAAGCTTTAGAAGAAAAAAAGTTCATGTCACTTATTCTCTGTGATTTATCTAACGCTTTCGACTGCGTTGTCCCTGAGTTACTGGTTCGTAAATTAGAGTATTATGGCCTCTCAAGTAATTGCCTTGAGTTATTTAAGTCGTACTTTTCAAATAAGCAGCAATTTGTATCTATAGGTAACAATAATTCTCTTCGCTTGGATGTTAAATATGGAGTACCCCAAGGTTCAGTTCTTGGTCCTTGTCTATTTTTGATTATGATATTTCCAGTAATTTTGCTAACTCGCCTATATTGTATGCTGATGACACTACGCTTCGAGTTAGACATGCTTATTTAAGTGAACTTGACTTTTTGTCCAGCTTAATCTTTAACACAGCTCAATTTTCAATTAATGGTTTCTTATTCAATCAAAACAAAGCTCAATTTATGTAGCTTGGGTTAAGAGACATTTCCAACAGCACTCCTCAGTGCGCTAATTTACTATGTTTTGAGCTCATTACCAATCATGTTTTTGAAGTATGTAATAAAATTACTCGCACTTTGTAAACTAAGATCTGCTCTTCCACTCGTTGGTTTGAAAAATATTTATTTTAGTCTTATTCATTTTCATTTATCATACGGTATACATTAATGGGGACACTCCCCTCACATTAAGGATATTTTAATTTGTCCGAAAAGGGCATTAAGTATTATGTTGAATAAATGTTCAACCGAGCGACGTAAACCATTGTTTGTTAAATGAACATTTTAACTGTTGTTAATCTATATATATATTCTGTCTTGCTATATATACATAAAACAGACACGAGTAAATACTGAGGTCTGATGTTCACAGTATTTACACGAGAAACCATTTTAAATTACATATTCCTAGTTGTAGATTACACTTGAGAGCCAGTACTTGTTTTTATAATGGTGTTAATTTATATAATAAATTTTGTTATAATATAAATAATGTACCTTTTATTCTGTTTAAAAGGAAAATTTATGACTGGTTTTTATTAATACCCTTTATTTACTTAATGAATTCACATCATATGTACCTGATGCCATTGTGTTATCCATGACGATGTCTTATTCAATGTACCTGATCTCAGAAATATAAATTATTATTATTATTATTATTATTATTATTATTATTATTATTATTATTATTATTATTATTATTATTATTATTATTATTATTATTATTATTATTATTATTATTATTATTATTATTATTATTATTATTATTATTATTATTATTATTATTATTATTATTATTATTATTATTATTATTATTATTATTATTATTATTATTATTATTATTATTATTATTATTATTATTATTATTATTATTATTATTATTATTATTATTATTATTATTATTATTATTATTATTATTATTATTATTATTATTATTATTATTATTATTATTATTATTATTATTATTATTATTATTATTATTATTATTATTATTATTATTATTATTATTATTATTATTATTATTATTATTATTATTATTATTATTATTATTATTATTATTATTATTATTATTATTATTATTATTATTATTATTATTATTATTATTATTATTATTATTATTATTATTATTATTATTATTATTATTATTATTATTATTATTATTATTATTATTATTATTATTATTATTATTATTATTATTATTATTATTATTATTATTATTATTATTATTATTATTATTATTATTATTATTATTATTATTATTATTATTGTTATTATTATTATTGTTATTATTGTTGTTATTATTGTTGTTATTATTATTGTTATTATTGTTGTTATTATTGTTATTATTATTATTATTATTATTATTGTTATTATTATTATTATTATTATTGTTATTATTATTATTATTATTATTATTATTATTATTATTATTATTATTATTATTATTATTATTATTATTATTATTATTATTATTTTTTTTTTTTTATTTATTTTTTTATTTTTTTCTGATCTCTACATGCTCCACTACATAAGTAGTACTACATGCTTTTCACTCTTTTTGTGATTTTTGTATACATTTTTCCAGTTTTGATGTGAACCATTTAGTTTTTTTTTTTTTTTTTTTTTTTTTTTTTTTTGCTTCTATTACACATTAATGCCTTTTAGTACTTGAAAGTCTATAGAGTTTACAAATTTTGTAAATGATTTTAAATGTCTTTTAATTAGTATTGACTTGTGTGTTGGCCAGTTATCAGTTCTTAGAACACTATGTTTTAGAGTTTCTCTTGCACTATTCACCACACTGCACTCGAATATTATGTGATCCACCGTTTGGGCTCCTCTCCTGCATGAACACTCAGGGCTGCTAACGATCTTGAGTCTGTTGAGATAAGTGTTGATATTTCCGTGTCCTGTAAGTATTGTTGTCATGTTTGGTGTTAGGTAGAACCTGTTTGTGAGTCTGCTTTCCACTGTTGGGAAGAATTCCTTTGTGGTTGTGCCTTTTGTGCTCTGTTCCCATTTCTGCTGCCATTTGTTTTTTGTTGATTTCCGAAGAATTTGTTTTATTGCGGTGATCGGTAATTTGTTGTAGTATATTTCCTTAGTTTTTGCTGCATTCTTTGCCAGTCTGTCAGCCACTTCATTACCCTCTATTCCAATATGAGCCTTTACCCATTTGAATTGTATTTTCCAATCTTTTGCTCTTAGTATTGCTGTAGTTCTTCGTATTTTCTCTGTTAGGTTATTGTGATTATTGTAATCGTCTATGGAGTCAATTGTTATTCTGCTGTCTGTGTGTATGGTTACTGTTTTGTTATCTGTGTCTTCAGTGTCCGTCGTTTCTAATAATTCCAGCGCTTTTGCAATTGCCAGTTGCTCTGCCTGATTATTTGAGCATCTTTCATTGAGTTTGTATTTTTTTTGGTTTATCAGTTGGTTTTGTCTGTATATGGCTACTCCTGCTCCCACTCCTACGTCACTTGTGCTTCCATCTGTATATATTTGCCACACTGTATTTTCATTGTTTCCTATTTTTGGTTCTTTTGTGCCTTGAAAGTCAGCTGGGTGGAGCCAATTCTTGGGGTTTTCCGGGCGGTCTATTTGGTATTCAGTGTTGGTTTTTCCTGTTTTTACGTTATATAGTTCAGCCACCTCTCTTGCCTTTAAGTCTATGGGTATTGTTCCCGTGATTATGCAGAGTGCTTCATGGGAAATTGTCCTATATGCCTTTGCCATCCTTGTGAGCATTAATCTTTGAACTCTAACATATTTCATTTGGTTGTGTTTCTTTTCTAATGATTCCATCCAGACTGGTGCAGCGTATAGTAGAATTGGCAGTATTGCTCCTTTATATATTATTTCTAGAGCCTGATGTTTTAAGCCCCAAACTATCCTTGCCGATTTAGAAAGTGCATTGATTAATTTGATGCATTTTTCACTCACTTTGTTTATGTGGTCGTTGAAAGTGAATCGGCTGTCTATGGTTATGCCTAAGTAATCCATCTTTTCTACTTGCTCCAGTTGTTTCCCATTCATGTAGATATCTATTGTCTTTCTCTTTTTCCGTCTTCTTGATATTAATATTACTTTTGACTTGTTTTCATTGAAGTGAGTTTTGTTTTCAATCGACCACTGTGTGACTTTTCTAATATTAATGTTCATGAAGTTCTCTACTTCTGCTTCTGTTTCTGCTCTGACTGCAATTAATAGGTCGTCTGCAAATGCTATAACTTTTGTATTCTTTTCATACTCCAGGTTTAGTAAACTGTTGTACTGTATATTCCAGTACCCCGGTCCACTGCAGGACCCTTGAGGGCAACCTTTGTTGACTGTTGTTTCAACTTGGATGTTGTTAGAATTGATGAAGGCCACTCTGTCTTTAAAATAGCTCTTGGAGAGGTTGTACAAGTTTCTAGGGCACTTGAAATCTTTTAGGGCCTTTAGGATGCTTGGCCACCACGCTGAATCAAAGGCTCCTTTTACGTCCAGGCTAACAATCGCTGTAATTTGTCCATTGCTAAACGCTTTATTTATAAATTCTTTAACTGCTATTGCTGCATCAGTGGTGCTTTTTTGGGGCCTGAAGCCATATTGATTTTCACTTAGTAATTTGTTCTTATAGAGGTGGTGGTTGATTCTACTTATAAGTAGCTTCTCTAGGACTTTCCCTCCTACGTTTAATAGACTTATAGGTCTGAACTTGGATGGATCTAAGAGCTTCTCTTTTCCTGGTTTGGTGATTGGTATTATTCTGGCCTTTTTCCATTATTATTATTATTATTATTATTATTATTATTATTATTATTATTATTATTATTATTATTATTATTATTATTATTATTATTATTATTATTATTATTATTATTATTATTATTATTATTATTATTATTATTATTATTATTATTATTATTATTATTATTATTATTATTATTATTATTATTATTATTATTATTATTATTATTATTATTATTATTATTATTATTATTATTATTATTATTATAATTATTATTATTATTATTATTATTATTATTATTATTATTATTATTATTATTATTATTATTATTATTATTATTATTATTATTATTATTATTATTATTATTATTATTATTATTATTATTATTATTATTATTATTATTATTATTATTATTATTATTATTATTATTATTATTATTATTATTATTATTATTATTATTATTATTATTATTATTATTATTATTATTATTATTATTATTATTATTATTATTATTATTATTATTATTATTATTATTATTATTATTATTATTATTATTATTATTATTATTATTATTATTATTATTATTATTATTATTATTATTATTGTTGTTGTTGTTGTTGTTGTTGTATCTAGTCGCGTTGCCCAGATCATTTCAGAAAGTCTCTACATTATCCAGGATACCGTAAAGTCGTTCTAGAATGTTCTCTCTACTAAACCATCTTAAACTTCCATGCAGATGTAGTGTGAACATACCCATAACTTGATAAATTCAAGAGATATGTGAACAACGTGACATATAGAAGACGATCTGATTTAATTTGTCACACAGCGTGTAGCTTTCGTGATATTAAATGTCGAAACCCTTATACATAAACCTCCCTGGAGGAACAAATTTTAAAATGAATCATCTTCAGCGCAAAGAGCAAGGCACCCCACTGTTGTTATGATAGCAACACGTTTAGACAGCGCAAAGTTGAATACATTAAATACGTCTTGTTCATGAAGTGGTAGCACACTCGTCCTTAACCTCAAAATCACAAAAAAAAAACACAATTCTCCAATATTGGAAATGTCGTCCACACTGGATGAAACACTCCAGAGATAGAACACCGGCTTAGGTTATCTACAGAGAGAGAGAGAGAGAGAGAGAGAGAGAGAGAGAGAGAGAGAGAGAGAGAGAGAGAGAGAGAGAGAGAGAGAGAGAAACACAATTGCTAATATTAGTAATCTGTGAACTGATGTTTAATGTTTATTTTCTCGGCTGACTGTGTTTTTGATTCATCGGACAATAATGTTGGAAATTAATCAGATTAATTAATTTGTCAGTGAGGCAGTCGCCAGGTACGCCCCCCCCCCACACAAGGGTAGATGCCCAAAACGCTAATGCCCGATTTCACGAACAGATGCTAAGACTTAACACGAGTTTAACAATAGCTATAACAAAAATTGCATTTTACCAACAAGGTTTAGCGTTAACACTCGTGTAAATCTCTTGTAACTAACAAGCCAAATTTCTGATATTAAACACTTAACAATTGTAAATAGTAAGGACGGCGGGCGTGAACGCAGCTGTTGTTGTCGATTTGCTATATATAAGATCGTCTAAATGGCATTCGTAGTAGAGCACGGCCTATGAGGAGAAATTATTTTGAGGAGCTATCAGCAGAAAATTTTCAACAGAGGTATAGACTGTCCAAACAAGTTGCTATGAAGGTTACTGCGCAAGTACAAGAGAGATTAGAATATGCATCAAAATGAAAATGCCGATCTCGACGTTGCTTCAAGTATTAATAACTTTGCTATTTTATAATTTACTGAATTATTTGGATAATACATTATCCACCACGCTTGAAACGTTCAAGTCTCTCGTCACTTGTCCTTCTTCGCTCCTCACTTTAAATTTCCGTAATACTGACGAAGTTGTTTGGTGCATGTGGTAGTGACACATGCATTTGAATTAAATTCGTTTTCAATATTTTCCCACGTGACATCTTTCTCTTTTACATTCATGCATTTGTACTCTTATTTTTAACGATATCCCTATACTTCATCACCAATTCAATGAAAAATTCTTTCTTTATGAATTTAAGACATGAACGTGAATGTGCGTCTTATCTGTCTCACTTAAAACTACAAATCCCGGAGCATCCTACCACAGCAGGACACCCATCAAATTTTGTAACCTGTTTAAAGGAAATATGTAATTTTCATGATTATTGCATATATACAGATGGTTCGCGTTACCAATTTGAAGATAATATATCTGCAGTAGGATGTGCTTTTGTTGTTTATGAAAACCAAACGGAACTAACTCACTCCATGTTTAAATTGTCACCTGAATGTTCTGTATTCCAGTCGGAGCTCTTAGCAATTAAAGAAGCTATAAAATGGTGTACTGTTAATGGGAACAGTGATTCACAATCAGCTCTACTCGCTATTAATGATAAATACAACTTAAATTCATTAGCACATGAAATCAGAACCTTACTTCAAACCCATCCAGGACATATTTGCATGGGATGGGTTAAAGGACACAGTGGAATTTTAGGTAACGAGAGAGCTGATTGCTTGGCTAAGAAGGCTGCAGAATCCAATCTTCCTGTGACATACTCTTTATGTCCCATTTCTACTGTAAGGAGAATAATACATCAACATATTCTTGAAGAATGGAACCAACAATGGCTAACAACTCCAAATGGAAGTTTAACAAAAACATTATTTTTCCCTAGTGTATATGACAGAGGAAAATGTGAAACTCTTGTACCAAATTTTGTTTTGACACAATTTTTAAGTGGACATGGTAAATTTGGTGAATACTTATCACGTTTTCACTTGACATCTAACCCCAAGTGCATGTGTGGTGAAGAATTTCAAACTGTGGTTCATCTCCTTTTCTGTTGTCCCATTTTCTGGAGAGAAAGACAAGAATTAATATTCAAGCAAGACTCTCTAGGAACTGAATTTTCTGCTCCGCTCACATCTTTGCTAATGAAGCCACAACAGTATAAGTACTTCATGATGTTTATAAACTCAGTGTTTAAACGTCTGAAATAGTTTAAATTAATATGCATCAGATTATAACATATTTTCTTCCTTCTAATATTTAAAATATTTTTGTTAAAATTGTGTATTTTTATGTATCAACTATAACCCTAATATACCACTGTGTAAAATAGGGTTCGTAAATCTGGATAAATAAACAAAAATTCTTTCTCCATCGATGAGGAATTTGTCTCACGGCTTTTGTGTACGATTTTGTTCACCCGCCATTGTTCAGCTGTGTGCAGATGAAAATGAAAACAAAAGCGAATCGCAGTACGTTCAGTAAATAATACGACTCATCCATAGCCTTCTATAGCTGTAATATTTACAAGTCTCTTAGCGCTAACACGTGTTTGTTAACATTTTCAGAAAACAGGTTGGTGAAACGCACGGAATTTAACAGTAGTGTTAGCCGTGCGACAATTGCTATGTTACATTAGTTAACGTCGATTTTAACATCTGTTGGTGAAATCGGGCGTAAGAGTACAACGTCAGGTGAACAGAACTGGCTATTTGGAGCTATAACTGCCCTTTTATATGTATACTTCAACTTTTCCAATTGTTTTAAAACTCCTCAGATATTTGAAATTCATGCACTAGAAATATTCCAGTGTCTCCTTTCCAGATCTAAATTCACGATAATGACCATTGGTTCATAAATTGAATAAATGACTTATTCGGGTACGTGGAACTGAGCTTTGAATCCTGGTATTGATATAATATTTTCTATAACATTATAATTAGGGGGTGGATTTTGCCCTATTGGCCTATTTTATTCCTTTGTTGAGAAACGTTGGCTTTTAAGTTATAAGCACGTTTCCTACAATTATTAGCCTAAGTTCTTAATTGTATATTGCCCTTAAATGCCTGTTTCATATGTGTGTGCCTATTCTGCTTATTAGTGCCTAAAACTGCCTTTTTAGCCAATTTCTTCTGTTTGTAATTGTGGCAACAGCTTTTGCATTTGTTGGTTTCAACGTGAAGTTTTCGGGGAAGAGAAATTTCTTACTGCGGCAAATTGGATGTACAAAAAGGGGTTTATTAAGGAGACACATCTGTGCAATTTGACCTAAAACTTATTACAATACAAAATTTAGCCTTCTGTCTTAAAATTAATATAGACAAAATTCAATAATACAAAGATGTTTTACTAGCGGCACTACAGAAAACGTCACATGACAATTTAAATAACCCTACACCTGTATCGTAGCTACCATTACGCAATTTTAACCTCAGATTTATCAGATTCTATACTTTCTACATTTTCCTAACTTGAAAATGTCTCACAGGTTGCAGTTCTCTATTAATCTGTATGAAATTCTAAACATGCCTGTAAGAGCAACTGCATGTACCCATTTACATTTGTTGTGTTCTTGTTATTTGTATTGAAAAGGATTATAATGCTTACTTCTTACTGAAAACGCTTAGGAAAATACAATTTTGTAAATAGGTATGGTTATTTTTTCCCTTCGTTGATATGGCGAAGACAAATATTTCACATAGATACAGGTCCTTAATAGGTTAAAATGGGTGCAGAAACTTATACCCCAAGCATTAATTTTTAAAATTGCAATATGTGGGACATTTTGAAAATCTCCTGTAATTTAGCCATAAACCTTTAATTCCTCAGAAACTATTGTAACTAGAAAGTTGAAACTTTGTATTATTCCATTCTTAATCGATCACAAAAATAAATGGTATATATTGGAAACAAATCTAACAAAAGCTTCAGATATTTAATTTTCACACTTAACCCCCAAACCCATGTTTTTGTTTTTTGGAATAGTTAATTACTCCAGACCTTTCTGCACATTATGGTTCTTACTTAGTGAAGTAGATTTATATTTATTTTAATTATACGACAGTATATTGTGACTTTGTGGGCTCGTGAAATGAAAAGTCCAATTACACAAACTCAACAATGTTCTTTATTTCCACCGACTTACAGTTGAACACTTGCCAATTACACAAAATTACGTAATGCACACAATTACGATTCACCAGTTCGTCCGTTACCGTTCAGATGCACGTACACAATTACGCACAGTCTTCTCGTTCATTAACACGGCGCTCCTTCGCTAGCACGTAAAACACTGACTAACTGTCTGTCTGCAACCCCCTTTTATAGGAATATCGCCGTCTCTTCCCGACTTCTCTAGTTTCCACCCGAAGGTTCCAGATGGCCGTGGGAGAGGGGGAAGGGGCCGCCCGCGCAAGCGACATTTCCTCTAATCTTCCCCCTCAGTTAGTGACAGAGACTGATGAGTGGGTGTGGCGTGGCCTCCGGTCCCTTCTCAGCTGTTGCTTGTGGTGCTTCCCGATAATTGGGTGACACTGCTCCCTCCTCAAAGCTGGTCGTCCCGAACAGCACCATCGTAGCGTGCCAGGCGGTCCAGGTGCACCAACAGCATCTGCTCGGAGTCTCAGCCAGCAGTAGCGCTGCCGAAGTTTGTCAATCGTTCGGTTCGCTCCCAGGTGTCCTCCTGAAGTACCAGCGTGCACTTCCTCCAAGACTTCCGGGACCTTACTCCGGGGAAGTACCAACTGTTCTCTCTGCGTCTTCCCATCGGGTGGCTCCCATACCCGGAACAGCACGCACTCTCTGGTCTTCAACGAGTCCCATTGGGCCCAGTACGACCTGTAGGTGGCACTCCTCGGTGCGATGTCCTCCCAGGTTGGTCTCGTCCCTGCCTCCACTTCCCTCAAGAGTGGCCCCAAGTCTGCGTCCGCCAGCTGCTCCCTTCTCAGGCCTGCGCTATCCCAGCCTTCAGCAGGCACTGCCACAACTACTCGGACTGCTGCGGCACGCTCCTTCTCTTCCACTCTTGTGCACTGGCCGCACTCTTCTGGACAGGGTCTTCGGGACATGGCGTCAGCTTTACCGTGGCTCTGCCCTCTACGATGTTCCGAGGTGAAGTCGTACTCCTGCAGCCTCTGGACCCAACGTGCTGTCTGGCCTTCCAGGTTCTTAAAGCTCAATAGCCAGGTTAGGGCGGAATGGTCAGGTCTCAGGTGGAATGGCTGACCGTACAGGTACTTGTGGAAGTGCTCCAATGTCTTTACTACCGCCAGTAACTCCCGTCGGGTGACGCAGTAGTTCTTCTCTGCCTTGGATAGCGTCTTGCTGTAGTAGGCTATCACCCGCTCACGGCCGTCCTGGATCTGAGATAGGACACCTCCGATGCAATGGTCGCTAGCGTCGGTGTCCACCATGAAGGCGCCACCCGGTTGTGGGAAACCCAAAATTGGAGCACTGCACAGGGTGTCCTTTAGGTGCTGGAAAGCGTTTTCGGCGTCCTCTGTCCACACATAAGGCCGGTGTTCCTCCGTCAGGCGGGTGAGGGGTTTTGCGATGTTGTCGGCCTTTTCCTCTAAATCATTAAGGCGGTCGTCTACTTGACCCATCCGCTTGCCCAGATTCGTGACGTCATCCCTCACGCCGGCCAACCGTTCCTCAAACTTGGCGGCGAGGACCTCGTTCGCCTCCCTCATCTCCGTTGTCAGTTCTAGCATCTTTGCGGTCATTATCGTGGCCAAGTTGTTGTTTGCCGTTTCCATCTTCGCTGTTAATTCGGCCTTCATTTCTTCCATCTTCCCGGTGATGTTGTCGTTGGCCGTCTTCATTTGTTTCAACTCTGCGGTGATGTTGTCGTTGGCCGTCTTCATTTGTTTCAACTCGGCGGTGAGGTTGTTGTTTGCCGCTTCTGTTTTTGCAGCGAGGTTTTCATTTGCCGTCTTCATTTCTTGCAGTTCCGCTAAAATCTTTTCTAGTGCTGCCTCCATTGTGTTATGTCGCACTCCTGACACCAATTGTGACTTTGTGGGCTCGTGAAATGAAAAGTCCAATTACACAAACTCAACAATGTTCTTTATTTCCACCGACTTACAGTTGAACACTTGCCAATTACACAAAATTACGTAATGCACACAATTACGATTCACCGTTCGTCCGTTACCGTTCAGATGCACGTACACAATTACGCACAGTCTTCTCGTTCATTAACACGGAGCTCCTTCACTAGCACGTCAAACACTGACTAACTGTCTGTCTGCAACCCCCTTTTTATAGGAATATCGCCGTCTCTTCCCGACTTCTCTAGTTTCCACCCGAAGGTTCCAGATGGCCGTGGGAGAGAGGGAAGGGGCCGCCCGCGCAAGTGACATTTCCTCTAATCTTCCCCCTCAGTTAGTGACAGAGACGGATGAGTAGGTGTGGCGTGGCCTCCGGTCCCTTCTCAGCTGTTGCTTGTGGTGCTTCCCGATAATTGGGTGACAATATGCTATTTTAACTTGGTGTGGAGTCATTTATGAAATTTGGAATAAATGTAGAACTATCTCGCCTTGTGAACCGCAAAATGGTATGCGTTTAGCAAATTTGTTGTGGCATGTGTTGCGATGATTGTCATTTTGTTATAGTGCATTTAAGAGCCAGTTTACTAAAATTGTATGTTTCTAAGTGTTTACTTAGCAGATTTTTAGTGCCTATTTAAGTGCCTATTTTGCCCATTTTAGTGCATATAAATCCGCTCCCTAATTATAATAGGCAGGGGCAATTTGGATCTTAGAACTCTAAGACAAGCTAATGTTAATAGAGCAAAAAAAATTTACAATGATAATATAATTTCAAAGACATCCCCTAAACAACCGGTTAAAAACATCTGACTATCACTTAAAGTCTACTGTATTCCCTTGTAATTATAATAAGATGTTTATCTTGAAGTAGATAGAGAAATAAGTGTTTGTACAAGAGTAGAGAAAGTCATGTGAGTATACCACATCAGTACTATCCCTGCTAGTACAGCTGATAATTAAATTAAAGATTTATTATACAATCTAAACAATAAATATAAGGTTATATTCAAGTATTCACACAATAGCTACAGCTCCTACTTTAGTTAATATTCGGACATTATAAGATTTTACACTAGGATAATAAATAACCAAACTATATGAACTCTCTAAAACAAATAAAATACTGATTAAATGTAAACTAATAATTCAAAATATTAGTGATAAGACAAATGTTAATACCGAAAATTAAAACATTTTACTGTAACCTTTCCTAATATATAACACAAAGACAAATATGCATTGACTTAGCATTAAACATTATAGATCTATTTTGAACTAAAGCAAAGCTAAAACAAAATTAACAAATTTAAATGTAATCAATGTAATATTATTAAGAAAGAATCCCGATCATAACCAACAAATAAAGAGTTAAAGTGTTACTTGAGGTAAACACTGACCTCATACCAGTCCAATAGACAATTAATATATATTAAACTTAATTGTAATTACTATTAAATATTCAGTAATAATACATAACAACAGCTCTAACATGTAGGAAGTTATAAATGTACAGATATTTTAACTCAATGGTCAAATTGTTATTGAAATTATTACAATAATGAATTATTATTAAAAATTGAATATAATGTCAGATAAAGTAATTGAAATGAATCCCCGTAACGAATTATTTGCCATGTTCTTGTTACATTGCGCGATCTAATGGACAAAATTTCTGGGCTAGACCAACAAATATCTGCCTTACCCGCGGTTCATCACGACTTGTTATAGAAGTAGTGAACGCCCACGAGGTGATAATATCTGTAGTAAATTCCGAAATAGATCTATCCCAGGTGACCTAACTAAACACGGAAACATTAAAAAGTATTTGAGTTCTATATTTTGTAACGGTAATAAATATGGCAGCGCTGTAAGCTCTATGGAGCCTGCACTCATTTTAGCATCATTTAATTATCGTCCAATATGATAGTTTGAGAGCTTTATTATTCATTCATTCATTCGTTCATTTAGTCCGGAGTCTGTCCCGCCGGAGGATATATTAAACCTTGAAATGTATCATATCAGTTTTACTGACATTTAAAGAACTCCTTCGTGCAACCTCCGACATACCGGTGACGCTAATGTGATTTTGTATATGAACTGTCATTATCAAACAAAATAATTAAGTTATTTATTTCGTTGGTCGTTAAGTTATGTGATGTCAAGTCATTTGGTAACTTGGTGGTTTTATTAATTGTAGTAGTATGTCCATATAATCTGTTCTTGAGAACTGTAACAAAGGAAATAATATATTTATTTTCGGAACAAAATACACTTAATTTTAAGTACGACATATTATTTTAACTATCGCTAATCTATGAAATGTAGAAGTTTTTCGTTCCAGATAAAACTACAAGTGTGAGTATTGGAAATGCATCTAAAAAGATGCAAGGGAGGTTAAAATGGTTGAGGAATGTATGTGCGAGAGACGAAGAGAGAAAAGAACGTCAATAAGAAAAGGATCGATAAATACCTGAGTTGATACTAGAGAGTTGTATAAAACCACCTACGTTTCATGTGGAAAAGTTCTTTTTAAATAACTGTGCGCCGAACTCACTGGTTAGGAATAAGAAAACTGAACCGTCCTGGCGCAACTAACTGATGCAAACCCACCTCCCTCCCGTAGGTCAGTCTTCCAAGCATCGGAATCCATTTTCTCGCGTCTCTACCATAAATCAAGACTGGCCATTGGGCCAACTCCTCTTCTTAGTAAACCTAACCATACTTGCAGTGTAGTTTAAGGCATAGTTCGCTAGCTGTTTCCAGGTTTCCGTAAGAAAATCTGCTCTACTAAATGTATATAAAATAATTACGTAAACATCACACCTGAAAAATTGAAAATCAGCGTAGTTTTCAAAACCTTGTAACGAAAAACCTAGGAAGGAACCCTGGACCACGTAAGTTGCAATATCGCCTGTTTTTGTAGATATTACAATTCAGCTTTATCTCCTAATTTAGCTTCCCAGGAACGTCTAAAATGTAAACGAATAGACTGTAGAATTACAAGTAATGAACTGCTATCTAAATAATCATTATGTACATTATACATGCTTTGTGCACTTGCTGTACTTTTGTTTACGGTTCTTTCTCTGGCGCCATCTTAGATTCATTTTCAGACAGTTGGAGACCTGGACCAAATTGCGTAGAGCATGCGTTCGGCAATGTAGCACAATAAACCTAATAACGCTGTCTAAACTTACAAAATGGTCCGATAATAATACATACCCTGGACATTTTCTCGTTTCAAATAAAGATCCCGTACCAATATTACGCAAGTCCCGAATTCTATGTTAAGATGCTGCACTTCATAAATTCTAAACGTTGTGTATAAAAGAAGGAGGTTACTTACTCACATTTGTATATAGTTTAAAACAACAATAGGAAAAATATTAATCAACAAAAGTTGTTGGAGCAAATCGCGTTTGTGGGTTAAGTTTCAAATGTTGGTTAAACATTTAGTCCCTTTATCTTTCTTGTAACAACATGGAAATGTGTAATAACTTTTATCTTACATTTGGAACAGGTGGAAAAATAAGTCTTTGTGGAAGAGTGGATTGAGAAGGTAGTGTGACTGAAATATATTAACGTTTTGTTATAAATATGCGTTAGTAATAAGACAATTTTGCTGTTATTTTAAATTTCCCGCCAGGGGAGACCAGCAATGGAGCAATATTCAGAACGTGGAGTGAGTCAGGGAGAGGATAAGGAAGCCCGCCCTTGTCGCATATGCCTTATTTTTATTATTTTATTAGTTTGTTGCTAGGAAGAGATGGGACTACGCGATATTACACATTTAGGCTCATCATCCACAGCAAATGCTTTATGACTCACTGTACAACAATTCTTTCAAAGTGTAGAGGTTAAATTAATTACCTGGTTTGTGTTTCATCTAAATGAGATAAAAGAGAAACCGGAAGTAAACACTGATATCAGCTATCAAAAGGAAACATCAAATTGTAAAACAGTAGTAGATGATGTACTGCAAGGTTCAGTGTCAGAGCATTTACTAGTTCTGATCGATATGAACGACATCTCACTTTGTATAAAGCATATCGCAGGTATAACTATATCTGCTGATGGAAATAGTGTCCTAGTGATCAGTAAACATTGATATAAGTGTGTAATTACTTACAATTATATTTAGAAATGTGTCAAATAGGTTTTAGTTTAAAGCTAATAAAATATATATATATATATATGAAGTTAGACAAAACAAAGTTTGTTACACTTACAAGATATCGTACTTCACGCTCTCCGATAGAAACTGAGATTAATGATGTGTTATTTAAAGAAATTGACTGTTTCATATTTCTGTTCTTTTAATTAGAGAGAGATATCTACAGATTGGCAAGTTCGCATAAACTACGTATATCTTACACATAATCAGCTCTGTCTGTTGTCCTATTCGAGCACTAGTGAATGAAAGTTCTATAGAGAATACTACTGATATTATAACTCTAGTTTGGGATTTGATATACTATTATGGGACAACTCAGTAGTTCCTGACTGGACTGGACTACTTTGAGGAGGGGAATCGACACGGAGACCTACGTTCGGTCTCTGGTACCTATACCCACTATTGGGAGCATCTCCGGGAGCAAGGATTTGGCGAGAGGAGACAGGAGACAGGACAGTTCAGAGGGAACATTCTAGTACATTCTACTACGTGGAAACTTTCAGGCACGCCAGGACAAAGCATATCCCACCCTTCTGTAATTCGGATGCAGCCCTACCGCAAGACTGAGTTCGGGGACCGGTAAAACGTCCTAACAAAGGATGAAGTTTCTTAGAACATATCATCCTACTATGTTGAATGACAATGGTGAGAAATGGAGGTACTGGAAATTTAGGGGATGTGCTTAACCCACCCGGCATTGGCCTAGCGACCTGGGAAATCTCCTGAAAAAAAACCTAACGTTCAGGTAGGATGGCAAAGGGAAGGGCACCCGTGCCTCCCCAATGGGGACCATAGACCAAATCGCCAGAGTCATTCTGCTCAGGAAGTAAATGAATATTTGTTATGGAAATGAAAGTTAATGGTACAATTTTCAATGCACACTGCAGGCACTGGCAAATATCTTTAAAAAGACTAAAGATATTAGCGCTTCCTTCTATGTATATCTTGTGACTTTGTGGGTTCGAATTTGCATTCCAGTATATGGCAGACACTTTGACATACGTGAAGGTATAGTACATGGCCGTGATTAGTCCTTGAACACCGCTCAAATTTCAGACCATTGTTGCTGCACCGTAAAAATCTGTGAAATCAGTTCCTCATTACTTCGCAGATGTGGTAAGTGTAGGATAAGTTTTGCAAGAGCTTGGCATTGCCAGACACTACTTATTGCGCAGAACCCCAAGAATCTATCTTTGATCTCTCCATTATATCTATTACGCTGAACTATAGAAAATTGTGGTTTATTTGCCAAGTCCTTAACCACAATTTCCACAAAAAGATATTCACTATTCCTTATTTTATAACTGATAAAATTGCTGAAACAACTACCTGGATTGGATCGTTTTGAATAGCAGTAGTAAATAATAATGATGATGATGAATATAGTAGTAATAGTACGAAGGAGAGGAAGAGGGCGGAGAAGGAGAATAAGGAGGAGAAGGAGAAGAAGGCAAAGAAGGAGAAGGATGAGAAAGAGGAGAAGAAGAAGAAGGAGAAGAAGAAGGAGAAGAAGGCGGAGAAGGAGGAGAAGGAGAATTAGGAGAAGGAAGAGGAGGTGGAGTAGGAGGAGAAGGAGGGGGAGGAGAAGCAGTAGGAGAGTGGTTGTCATTGTCATGGTCGTTTGTGTCTTTGTGTCTTATCATAATAATAATAATCATCATCATCATCATCATCATCAGTAATCCACGACGTAACAGACCACAAGCGAGCCAGAGTAAATGTTGAAACGAGACACGGTCGACAGAGCTTAGAGCTGACAGTCACTCACCTTTCAGGATAAGGGAAAAAACCTTGAAGAAACCTAATCCATATAGCTTAACCTGACTGAGATTCCAACTCGGGACCACTTGGAGGCAAAGCAGACATGCTAACACCTACACTACAATGGAGGAATTTTCTTTTTCATGTCCACAGAAGGTTAAATGTTGCTTTCCTAGAAAACCACTTGCATTAATGTACCTTAAGGATTTTTCTGTATCATTTTACCTTCTAATTGTGTAGAGGTATATTATTTTTTTATCTGGTCGTTAAAAATGGCTACTATTCTAAATTTTCCTGTCATATTTGTAAAAGATCGTGGTCTCACATTCAATGAATGCTGCTGATATGTGGTATTATGATATATGGAATGTTATTTTGGGATGGAAATCCTTCTTTCCTAAGTTTAGGGCACCTCCCACATTTGTTACTTATAAGCACTAAAGAAAAAGGATACAAAAGGATGCAGCGAAAGCAGTAACGGTGAGACTGGAGTCATAGACTTTCCATCAGCATTCTTGACTCTAGAGACCTTAGTCATTGATGTCCATTGCTGTTGGAACTATACATCTGCAATCAGGATTTATTTATAAAAAATGTATTAAACATGTTTTTATTTTATTTATTGTTTATTTTGGTGTATAATATAAGGGTTTTTCCGGGGTTTTCCCTTATCCTGAAAAACGAATGTCGGGTAACTCTAAGCTCTATGGACCCTGGGCTCATTTGAGCATCATTTCACCCATTCCATTCATCGTCCGATATGACTTAACATTGGAGGACGCAACATTACAAAAAAAAAAAAAATTGTCTCCCTTTGTTTTTTGTTTCAGAGGCTTAAGTTGCATAAATGAAAAGTTATGATTGGGAAATGAATGAATTTATACAAGGCATTCATTGACAGATTAAGCACCTTAAAAGCTCTAAAGTTCAGTGACATTGATCCTAAACATCAAAGGAAAATTTGGAGTCAGGCAGTTTGGACCAGCTGAGGTTTGAAAGTTCAGAGTTTCATATCCACAGTGTGATAGGCAATACCTATAGGCATCTACATATGTACTAAATAAAGAATGGGAAATTAACTTATATTAAAGTTAATAAAAGATTTAAGTTATTGAAAAGACTAGTGGGGCAGTTCATCATCATCATCATCATCATCATCGTCATCGTCATGGTCATCATCATTATCATCAGGGGCGGCCGGTGAGGCATTGTATTGACGGTGCGATAAATAAATAAACAAATGATGAATAACTGAATGAATAAAAGTAAATAAGCAAATAAATAAGTAAATAAGTAAGTAAATAATTAAATAAATAAGGTTTTTTAAAATATAAATATGTGTACCAATTTCGAACAATTTAGGTAATGTTACCAGTAATCCATCCTATTTTATAATATACTGTACCAAACAGAACGTACAGGGAAACGGAAATAGATATTTATTACATCCGTACTCTTGTTACGCACAGGTGTAACGAGTACAGTAACAGTTTGATAATACAGTTCATGGAGAATGTGATACGAAGCGTTCGTGTACAATTTCACGACAGAGAGACAGTTATCTTAAGTCCCGTGCTTTACTACACTCTGACGGATGAAGCGTAGGTTATGCGCCAGAGAAATCTCAGCACCACCTTCTCCCATAAGAAGCCGTGTATAAGCAGACATCCTAGTCCTTGACACGGGCGCTTATAAGCGTAGATGGTGCCGTTCTGGAATCGGCCCCAAGCCACTAAAAACAACCAGGACAGAGCGCTTGCGTCTAACGCGCCTATTCACACGAAGGAGCGGATACTTAGAAGCAATCTTTTTTGCGCAATTCCTATTCACTTCTCTTTTTTTTTTTTCGTTTTAATACAGATGGTGCCATGGCTCAGCGGTACTACCTCAGAAGCCGTCCCTGATCATCTTCTTCTTCTTCCTTCATGCTTTAGCATTACTGCCTGTAGCAGTCTACATAATTTATTTTATTGGTTCCACCGATTTGTTGGTCAACCTATGCTCCTCTTTCGTTCTGTCTATACTTCACAAAATAGCGTGGTAATGTTTCTTTCTCCAATTTTGTACATGAGTTACCCATTCACTTCTATATTCTTGTACTCTGACATTCAAGTCGAATATCTCTAGCTCCTCATGTATATCTTAATTTCTTTTGTGGTCGATTTTTCTCTATCCCGCATAGCTTCTTAGAAATTTTATTTCATTTGCCTGAAGTTTTCTTTTATCTTTTTCAGTTATGACCCATACTTCGCTGCCGTGTAGTATTTTAAGTACTACTATTCAATTTCGCTTTTATTTCCTCGGAAGTTCTCTCATATACACGTAAAAGGAAAAAGCGGATCACTGGACGATACTGCACTTCTTACATTTTAGCAAAAACACGTTGAACGATTATTGAAATGTCTGTAAAATTCAAACTAAGGTACCAAACAACACCGAATTTGTTTTGACCACGTGTAAGAAATGACAGTACATGATGATAACTGAGATGTCACATAGCAGCATCATATATTTTGAATCACGGATATTTAGTGAACCAACCAACCTCGCACTTCGATAATATCCATATTTTGTCGCATGTAGTGGAAGACGGGTGCACTAATTCAATATCTGGGTAGTTTACTTAATTTTCACTGCCACTTCATTTGGATCATAAGTTAGGGCCCTCGCATCTCAGATGATGTCCGCATCTACCATACGAATAATGTACTTTCCTGTACGAAAGTCAAAAATACGTTTGCATTGTGCAATAATTACACTTTTGTCATATAGGAGGCTGTAAGGCAAGTTTCCCAAGCGGCAGAGAAAATCATGCGAGCACAAGTAGCATGTACCAATACTTTTCATAATTAGGCTCATTGGTAAGTGTATATCACAACTGTTTACGTTGATTTCAAAATATCTTCAAACAATTTAATTCTTAATCGAAGCATATCGTTACCATTCATTCATTCATTCATTCATTCAAGCAGCTGGCGGCTGACTGAGGGTCAGCACGATGTGTGTCATTCGTGTACCTGTCCTACACGGACTTAACCACTTAATGACAGGATATGTGGGGTTTTGCAGGGTGGTGGTTTAAGTTTAGGTAGATGAAAAGAAGGGAAGTAGCCGTAGCTTAGATATTATAGATATACATAATCCAAAACTACTTCGCGCACCAGCCGGTAGCACGCGGCATGGCGCAGGTATGACGATATGCTTTGCTGTCTCGTCTCTTATATCGTGAAGTCTTTCTGGCAGTGAGATATCCGATGTAAACATTTTGGCAGATGCTGTTTGAAGGGTTGCAGGTTTATGTACAATTTCAACTGCTAAGTGGTGATAATTGATGCCAGAAAGATGACTATCAACAACCGCATGTGTTTCGTTTCCTGTCTGATTGATGGGCAGCTTCACAACGTGATGGTTCTCACACAGACCCTTGTTTCATAAAAACCTTTATCATTTCATCCCCTCCGAATACCGTCGTCTTTACAGTAGGAGGAGCACTATTTCTGATAGTGATGCAGTTGTTCGTCTTCGGTGACGTTCCGTCAGGACTTCCATAGCGCCTGGTTTTAGTTTACTGGTGTTTTTACTCACTTCATCACAAACGCTGCTGATAAAAGAACATATATGCACTAAGAACTAGTAATTTTGTAATACAAAGGACACAACCAGGCTCAAAGTTAATCTGGTATACCGTACCTTGCGTGAAATTCGAAGGACAGGTTGGTCGAGGGCTGCTAGCCCACCGTTCCCAAAGTATGCTACTTGGAGACTGAGTGACGTATTCGCTGGATGGGTACCACAAGAAGGGTTGGCTTTCACCAGTGGAATGGTCAACAAGTAGGATACCAGATTGTGTAAACTCAGTGAGCTATGAATACCTGCTCCTCCCCCCCCTCTCTCTCTCTCTCTCTCTCTCTCTCTCTCTCTCTCTCTCTCTCTCTCTCTCTCTCTCTCTCTCTCTCTCTCTCTCCCTCTCGGGCTGTATACCGATGACTACAGAAAGTTTAGTAGCTAAGTAGTGACCAACTCAAGCGAGAAAAAATTAAAAGTTTTAATAACTAACATGTATTATTTTGTTGTTTATGTATAAAAACACTAAAATAATACATATTATATATGTACGTACATGTATATTATATATGTATTACTGTATTATACAATTCGGCGCAGCCTTTAAGAGAAATTTATAATCTGAGCTTTTAAGCATGTCTATACATGTCATTTGTAATATACTTTACACATTAAAATAAAAAGGTTGTCTTCAATATTTTCAACAACCTTTTAAGTAGAAATAAATGCTTTATGGACCGATTGCAAATGTAGAACAAACGATATTCCTACGTCATTAGAAAAACAAACTCTACAGTTGCCAGGTAATGCAGAGAAAACTCTCTTTTGACGTATAAAATGATAAACAATTTTAAGGATGGATCAAAAGACGTATACCGCTTCCGGCCAATCATCAGGGAATGCGTATATCCGTTAGTTGTAAGGGAGCCGGTTGTACGTACCCCCAAAGTACAGTTTCAATCTCTACATTCTGCTATCATGTCACCTTCCGGCCGGCCACATTTCGTACCCTCTTGCCTAACGCTTCCTCCGTTGGGCCTTGGAAAATCGTAAGCCTAAAGATCTCCCATAAATTGGAAGTTGAATCCTTTGTAATGGTCATTGGGCTACATCTTAACCAACGTTATGGGAGCAAACTTAGTACCAATTTTTTTCTTCAAATTACAACACACTGCCTTTTATGGCTTTTTACCTTTCGCCTAGGGGCAAAATATATCTTCATTTTAAAATACATTTCAACCAAAAATAAATACGAAGCCACATCTAAAATGAAGTACACTGAGAAGCTCATTTTGATTTAGGCAAATAAAATAACTAATATAGCTGATTAGATGTTTGGGAATTAACCATATGAGGTTAAAGGTATAAATAGGCTACTCAAAACGTCGCACGAGTAGTGAAGTTAACTCTTATTTTGGGGCCTTTTACAGTTTGCTACGAACTCGCCTATACATGATGGTTATAGAGGTGTCGGAACTATAGATTATATATGATGGTTATAGATTTTGTGTATTCCAAATAATTTATTTAATTGCCAACAGACAAGAAAAACACAAATAATGTAACTCTCGGACATTAAAAGAATAGTTTTCGAAAATAGGTTTAAATTGACAGCAGACATAAATTATGGAATTTACTGAAAGGAAAGTTATAATGCAAAATTTTAGCATAGTAAAAACATTAAAATTTTTTACACTTATGCCTGCATGTAATAAAACCGAAATCCAACATCCTCAACTAATTTCTGACTTAGTAAGAATAATTTCAATACTTAAGTATAAAGGTTGTCCACGACCACACGGCCATAGTTAAGATGGCTAACGTAAATCGAAAAGAATTATCCTGGTCTACGCACTCGCATAATTTTCACTACTCATTCGTGTACAAAATTTTCTTCGGAACTCCAATTCTTCTATTTCAGGTTGAGATAGATGTTTGTAGAAATAGTCTTATAACATGCTTTCTCATGGAAACAATAGGAATAAGAGAATACACTAAGCTTAAGCTATAGTAATCTTAAGCTTTTTAAAGTTTTCATATAAGGGGATAGGACGGGAAGATCCTGTGCGATGGCCAGCTCGGTCCCCAGTCTTGATCCCATTAGAGTTCTTTCTCTGGGGCACAGTAAAAGATAGAGTGTAGGAAGAAGTCCAACGACAGTAGAGGCGGCCTGTGCGGCAATATCTGTAGAGACACTGCAATCTGTGCAACACTCTCGTGCTACCAGATTCAAAAGTTATATTGATGCAAACGGGTGCATCTTCCATGCCGGATGTAATGCACAAAAATGAAGTTTCTGAGGGCTGTAGCCACTATCAAATGTGTTTAGAAAAGCGGAACCAATTTGTAATCACTAATTTTAGCTCTAGTTGTCATGTTGCTAGATTTAACAGACATGTTCCATTTAAAAAAACGCACCTTGGTATTGGAAGTATTATTTGTTTACCTATATGGATTGTGCATACTTACTCATTGTGTGAGCCCCTGACGTAGGTACATTACTGGCCAAATTTAGTTTTCATATTTTGTTTCATTTCGGAGATATTTGAGATTCTAGATGTGGATGGGACACTATATATATCCCAGCAAATTTCCTACCGCCAATAAAAATTGTCTTAACTTATATTTATAAATAAAATAAATACGGAATACTTAGCAATTTATTCTGCAGTTGTGGGTGAAGTTTAAGTACAACACAGTTAAAGTAAGTTAATAAATTTAAAGCTTTCTGATAAATATTATGTTTGATATATTTTGTGGTGCGTATATATATATATATATATATATATATATATATATATATATATATATATATATATATATATATATATATAAAGGTGATGGCTTTCCGACGCGCGAACACGCGACGTGTCATTGTCCATGAGAGAAACAACTACGCTAACTCCCAACGACTGCCCTTGAGATTTATTTATGGTCATTGATGGGCCAAACGTGCGGGAAATGTACACGCACATTCACGAATTCACAAACACAAATTATAGAAAGAAGATATCCAAATATTCCCCAATATTTGAAAATTGATGTGGTCAAATATTTATAGTCTTATTATGTGTTCAGAAATCAATTTCTTCCCTAATCTTCGAAAGGCATATGTCATGCTACAAATTTCATTGTTGATAACAAACGATAAACATTGTTTAATAAAATATGGTAAGTGAAATAGCTTTGAAGATTTTGTAAAGGACTGGAATATCTTTCTACTTTGTAATGCTTCTGTTTGTCAAAATAAAAGAAGGTGTATATGTTCCATAAAACTTTGCATAAGTATTTTTATATTTAGGTAATAACCCAATCCATAATCACTTCAGGATTTCTTTCTCACCTTTCAAAACTTCCATCGACTTATACAAATATTACAGAACTAAAATTAGGGAAATCGGTTCAGCCTTTCTTAAGTTTTTGTAAGACTTGTCTTTATTTAACATACAGATACTCATCTCAATATATAAAGTTGCTTTATTGCTTATTGATTGATTAACTATACTACATTTACAGAAATATGGTCCACACTAAGGACAAATAATGTGGCGAACAAATGAATATTTGATTCCATTCAGAATGTAGGACATAAAAATCTTGTAACATGAAGTATAGATAACACTGATAATGTAACTTTTTATAAGTTTTCAGTAAAACTTAGCTGAAATCTAGTTTTTTAATCAACTTTAATACGTACGTAAAGAATTTAATTTTTCCCGGTATACCTCTTTTTGTTTCTGAATTACTAAAATTTATCGCTTATTTTATGATCCTATGCCTAACACAGTGAAACCTTAAAAATGTTGTATTTTTTTAATCCCCTGCTTTTACCAGATTATAACGAATAAATTTTTCATTTAATTTTATTTTACCAGTCTTAGTCCAAAAGAAAATTTTTAAAATCTATTCCATTAAATTACTAAAATTTAAAAATCTTATATAACTTAATAATCAAAGGAAAAATTATCAAGTACTTAACTGCTTGTACTTTTGAAATTTACATGGGTATTTTCAATTGGATTAAAACTGCATTTTGAAGTATGAATCGGATGAAAAACAATTTTTCTAAGAAACTCAAATACATTGTCTAACAAATTCACATTTTATTTTTAACTCACATTGAACTACATTAAACTACATCTCTAGAGTTGCAGTACATAGCTTCCATTTTAAAGTGTGTAATCAGAAAAACGTACATGAACCGAAAGTGGCGTGCAAATGTTTGTTGTGAGAGAACACTTGCGAAAGATATCACATATTGAGGTGTAAGAAGAGTACAGAATCATTGGCGGAATAAAACAAAGAAGCTTAATAATTAACTACTCACATGCACGAATGTTAGACCTCCTATAATCTATTTCTAATCCAGATTATAAAGAAACACTTGTCTTTAATGTAAAAAGGCAAAATATAATTGCGATTTATAACCCCGGAGTATTTATACTGTCATGGAACACAAATGTCAATTTATTAACCAACATATTGAATTGCGTAGAAAGTGAAGCAATGAATATTACAGAATTATAACTGTTTGTAACAAAAACTTCACTTATCTTAAGAAATTTATGTCAATTTTCTTATTAATTGACGTCGATTTCACAAATTGCTTGCATCGTCAGTCAATTATCCATTAATAAGATAAGTTGATATCAGTTTCTTAAGATCAGTGAAAATTTTGTTTAAAACCGTTATATTTGTGTAATATGTATTGAATTTCAATGTAACACTTTTTACGAATATACCTTGTTGATAAATTTTATAATTTCTACTAATTCTATAAATACATTTCTGAAATCTCTGTCATAATTAATACATCAGGTCATCATGTAAACAAAAGAACTCCTCAATATCTGTAATACATTTAAATGTATTTACTGTTTAATTGATATATACAAATATAATAATTTGTAACTTAAAACTTCACTTATCTGATAAGAAAAGTTTAATCATTTCTTATAAGATAAGTGAAGTTTTAAGTTACAAAGTATTATATTTGTATACATTTGTTTACAAATGAGAAACAATGTCTTTCACTATTTTTGTGTTAACTATACCTACATGTATTATTATATTATTACTATTATTATAGCACTTATTATAAAAATATTACTATTTTGTTTCACATTTGGTTAATTTTTGTTAAGAAAAATATTTAATTGCTGTAAATACTTGTATTAAATTCTATTTTAGTGCACCTAATACTATTAAATTGATGTTCACCGTGTTAAGCTTTCTACTTGATTCACTTTAACTTCTCTATAAGCTGATGTACTTAAAAATGACGTTAGACGTTACCTATACATTATAGAAAAAGTGTAATATTTAATTCACACTTATGACGATAATTGTAATTAGGTAATTATAATATCAAATGATAATTTTCTTATACTACTATGGAAGTAACTTGAGATAAATGCTGGATTTGGAAACACAGAGACTTAATTCTCTATGTCAGCAAAAACGTAAGAAAATAATAACACTGAAACATCGAATTAAAATAAATAAAAACATTGCAACTACTTTCATATTGATGTATACAAATGTTTAAAAATAAGAATTGAACCTTTTGACAGCAGCAACGGTTATAATATAAATGGGAACGTTTGCAGAATTTTAGTGTGATTCTTAGGTTTATCAATAGCCAGAAACTTTAAATGGAAGTCTGTTTGTGTTCTTTCCATACACCAGGGTGGTCTGAAAAGTTTCTGACCTCAACATGAAGATGGCAGCACCCGTATATAAAAGCTAGTGAATTTCGTTGCTGATCTGTTGACATTTACTCAGCAAAGTTTCAGCCATTTTGCACGCTCAGTTGTTACGTAACAGTAGCTTGAGTGAGCTGATGTGAGTGTTCTTATGGAAATGGACAAAATCGAGTATCGAGCTGTCATTAAATATTTGTTTTTGAAAGGCAATACGCCTACGCAAATCAAAGATGAGTTAAATTCTGTGTATGGGAACTCTGCACCATCATTTACCACACTGAAATTTTGGGTAGCTGAATTTAATCGTGGGCGTAAGAGCTTGGGAGGCGATGAACGTTCGAGACGTCCAAAAACTGGAACTACCGAAGAAAACATCACCAAAGTTTACGAAATGGTGCTAGATGACCGCCGAATTAAAGTACAAGAGATAGCACAGGCTAAGAACATGTCAAAAGAACGTGTTTCTCACATATTAAATCAACATTTAGACATGAGAGAACTGTCCGCGCGTTGGGTGCCGCGTTTGCTCACGTTAGACCAAAAACATGTTCGAATGAACATTTCCAAAGCTCTGTTGGCGCAGTTTAGGCGCAATAAATCCGAGTTTTGGTGCCGATTAATTACTGTAGAGGAAACTTGGATACACCACTATCTGTCCGAAACACAAAAATACAGACCAAACGGTGGACTGCAAGGGGGAACCGGCTCCAAAAAAAGGCAAAAACTGTTTTCTTCGGCTAGGAGAGTGATGGCGACTGTTTTTTTTTGGGGGGGGGGGCGGGATAGTCATGGAGTTACTTTAATTGGTGATCTTCAGAAAATAAAAAAACCATTACAGGAGCATACTACGCATCATTACTTGACAAGCTGAAGGCAGAACTTGCGGAAAAACGGCCACATTTGCACAAAAAGAAAATCCTGTTTCACCAAGACAAAGCACCGTCTCACAACTCAGCGGTTGCAATGGCGAAAATCCACGAATTTCGGTTTAAACTTCTTGACTCACCAGATCTAGCCCCAAGCGACTTCTTTTTGTTCCCTCGTCTGAAAATTGCGCTCGGAGGACAGAGATTTTCGTCAAATGATGAGGCAATCATCTTCGCGAACAATTGTTTTGCAGAGAAAAACGCCGAGTACTATTTGGATGGGTTACAGAGATGGAAGCATAACTGGGAGAAGTGTGTAGAGTTACAAGGAGACTATGTTGAGACATTAAAAACAAATTTCTGAAAAAATGTCTTACGTCTTATTAGGTCGGAAACTTTTCAGACCACCCTCGTAAATAGGCCTTCACTGTTGTTGTAAGTGTTATTTTATCTTGTTTGTCAGCACCTTTTTTGTTAAATAGAAATTATTATTATTTTCATTGTAGTTGTAACATGTATCATTAATAGAAACTTACCGAAATTGAATATCCAACGTTCGTTCGTATAACATAACAACAATAATACAATGTTTAATTTCTTTGTGCTAAACAGGTAAATAAAAACACGAAGGCAGCTTATCAAGCCGAACAGAGAGATACATTCATCAATTCTGGATCTGCACACACGACCACTGCCTGTCGACCGACACTAGAGTGAACTACCCTTGTTTTGGCTTTTGATGTCTATTGCATCCCCTTCTCCCTGTGAAACTGCATAGAAAGGAAGAACAAAATACACTGAACAGCTGTGCTTGTTACCCCCCCTCCCCCTTGCCCACCAGTGCACCAGTGATCATCTTTGAAGCTTTCAAAACTGCCAAAAGTCCGTTTATGCAATTATCTGATTTCTGAATGTTGTTATTATTGTTGTTATTTTAGTTGTTATTGTTGTTATTATTGTTGTTATTATTGTTGTTATTATTGTTGTTATTATAGTTGTTATTATTGTTGTTATTATTGTTGTTATTATTGTTGTTACTGTTGTTGTTACTGTTGTTGTTATTATTATTATTATTATTATTATTATTATTATTATTATTATTATTATTATTATTATTATTATTATTATTATTATTATTATTATTATTATTATTATTATTATTATTATTATTATTATTATTATTATTATTATTATTATTATTATTATTATTATTATTATTATTATTATTATTATTATTATTATTATTATTATTATTATTATTATTATTATTATTATTATTATTATTATTATTATTATTATTATTATTATTATTATTATTATTATTATTATTATTATTATTATTATTATTATTATTATTATTATTATTATTATTATTATTATTATTATTATTATTATTATTATTATTATTATTATTATTATTATTATTATTATTATTATTATTATTATTATTATTATTATTATTATTATTATTATTATTATTATTATTATTATTATTATTATTATTATTATTATTATTATTATTATTATTATTATTATTATTATTATTATTATTATTATTATTATTATTATTATTGCAGGTAGACAGCTTAAGGGCAGGATAATACGTTATTACGTTCATCGTCACCTGCCTTCTGTGATCCATGGAGAGGAACGTAAATGCTGATTTGCAGGTAAAGGCACAACACCATGTGACAACAAACCAAGACAGTTGCAGACATCGCCTCCAAAATTGGCATTCCCGTGGGATCTGAGCACACAGTCCTGCATGAAGATCTGTAAATGGGAAAAGTGTTCTACCTTCACTGAACTGTCGCACCCAGGAGCGCACAGTAGAAACATCCTTGGTACCATCACCACATGCCTCACTCAACTGGCGATGAATTTCAATAGGTGTTGCACCACGAAAATAGAGAAAACGAATGATTACACGCTGTTCTTGCAATGAAATCGTCACCATTTTAAGTATCAAAAACAGTCCTAACTCTCGTCGGTGCCACTAGAGTTCTATGCAGTGTATAGTGCTGCCATCTCTGTCACTCATTCAAAAGGAATCCATGGGTATTTTAAAGAAAGCAAAAGTTCCTATCTTGTCCCAGTCCTGAAAAAAATAGGTGTAATAAGTTGAACGCACCTCGTAATTAAATCCCACTTGGCTTAACCACCCTCGTGTTACAGAAACCTTACCTCAGCATATCACAACAGTCATCTCTAAGTTCTTAGGTATTGTGACTTTGTGGGTTCGTAGGATCAAAATTGCAATTTGCAGAAATTCTAAATGCTCTTTATTTCTGTAGAAACACACTTTGGTCAACCCTTACATATATATAAACTCGAGAGTATCTACCAGGGCAGATCCATACAGAGCGAAGACTGACCCTTTCTAATGAACAGGGAGTTACCGAGCTGTCCCAAAAGGGCGCCCGGCGCCTTCGTGGGGCTTTCCATAGGGCAAGACCTAGAGACTAACAAGCCCTCACCCCCATCTGGTCCTGTGGACTCACGACGGGATGGAAGTGGATACGCCACTCACGCGCTCCAACCCCAAAGGGGAAGGCTACAGATATGACCTCGGTGGGGCCACCTGGTGATCTAGCACACCTTCTACGAGCTATGGAGGCTAGTACGCGGAAATATATGGCTTCCCTCAACCCCGTCCGGAGACGTAACCGATCTCCTACGGGTATCGGAAACCACTTCCCCTCGAGTCCAACCCAATCCGAACAACTCCCATTCAGGGAGGGGCTCGAATGTTCGGTCCGAGGTTCCTCTAGTAACGTCAGAGGTACCACGGGTGCTAGGGATCCACAGCGCCCACACCACAGCAGCTGAAAGGGAAGGATCCGGGTCAACACTTACAGTAGCAGAATTACGTAACATACACAATTACAATCTTGCAAGGTCACCATCCACAAACAAAGCGTTTACTTTCAGAACACTGCTGCAGACACAGGATTCAGTTCCAATTACACGCTGTCTCTAACTGGCGATCTTAGCTCCATTTATACGAACATTTATGATTCCAGACGTCTGTGGAATGTTCTGTAAGATGGCACTAGACGAAACAGAACTTTCTAGTTATCTAACTTTATCTGTTTTGGCAAGGCTTTTATCTCCGCATTGCACTGTCTCTGCCTTATCTCCGCGCTGAACTATCTGCCCCTTTGTATGCTTCGCCCGCCGGTTGTGAAATATAAAGTGTCGTCTCTTTCTAACAGCACGTTGTGCGAACGTTAAAAAACTTATCTCGCGTCACATTGGAGCACAAACGTATAACTGCGTGAGAAACGGAAATGGACAGAAGTAGCCAAGAGCTTAATAGAGGCTTCTTAAAGGATTTGAACTTTATTCTTCAACGTACCATACTTAGACAATCTTGAAGACAGGAAGTTGGCTTTGCAGTGGGCTGCTAAATTATCGTCCAATGTGCAGATTACAGAGGAAGTGGAAATCCGATACCTTTTTTGGATAAATTGTTCTTTTGCTTTCCACATAATGAACTGCGAGGGCTGTTCAATAAAAAATGATCATAACTTTTTACGGTCATAATTTTTCGCACTAAAATTCAATCTTATTATATTCTGTTAGCTTAATGTGAAACAAACACGCTGTAGTAGTTTCATTGTTGGTATTCCTGGTTCCCGCCTGTGAGAACCAGGCAAGTTCAGACATGTTCGGTATCGCCTACCGCTGCAATGGAGGTAACATGCAGTTAAAGTTGATGTTAGAGGAAGATCTGGAGTTTCTTTCAAACGTAATCACTGCTGATGAAACTTGGCTACATCATTTTGATCCTGAGAGCAAACAGCAAAGCTCAGTGTGGAAATCTCCTTCATCACCAATCCCCGAAATAGCAAAAGTGGTTGCTTCTGCTGGGAAAGATATGATCATCTCATTCTTTGATATTCATGGTATGGTTTATCAGCATGTTGTACCTGCACACACATCAGTAGCTGAAACATACTACAGGGATGTCCTGAAAACATTGCAAGTCCATATCAGGCACAAAAGACCATATTTCCATGAAGCAGGCTGGGTGCTCCACCACGATAATGTGCGGCCGCATATTGCCAATGTTGTTGAATATCTTACAAAAATCAACGTGAAGTACATCCCTCACCCTCCCTATAGTCCGGATTTAGCCCCATGTGACTTTTTTCTATTCCCTAACTTGAAGAAACGCCTTCGTGGGAGGCATTATACATCATCAGAAGCAGTGGTGAAGGCTGCGGAGTTGATTTTGAAGGATCTGTTAAAAATGGTTTCCAGCATGTCTTTGAAGACTGACAGTTACGCTGGGACAAGTGCATCGCATTCAAGAGAGAGCACTTTGAGAAGGACCATCAAAATTATGAGGATGAGTAAAGGTGCGTTGTAAAAAAAATTGTGATCATTCTTTATTGAACAGCCCTCGCATTTACGTCCGTACACTTGTAGTACCCTTCCTGGATCCATGTGTCAGATGCAATACCTTCTGGAAGATTAACTGTAAATTTGTTTGGATGTCACAAATTTTCGGATATTATTAAATACAGTCATGTTAAATATGTAAAATTGTTCGTATGTTATCATAGTCCTGCTTTTGATCATAACAGGCTCTACCCCGATGTGGAGGTTAACTTTTAAGAACAAAAAAAAAAAAAAAAAAAAAAATCTTGTCGCCATGTAACCATTAAATACAACATTTATTTTTGGTGTATCTCGACAAAACTGCTTTCAACAATAAATTATGTGGTCTTCTTTCAGCAGGATCAAAAAAGGGTATGTTGATTAGCTTATATTTTGTTTGTCATGTAAGTACCTATGTTAAGTAGGGACAAGTATTGCATTCCACCCAAAACTTCTAGCTATAGCTTAGATATACGTCTTATGATTTCGTGACTAAAATCATGTTTAGTTTTCTACTACATATTTACAGTAAGTAGAGAAGTATTGCATTCTACACAAAATTACAACAGCAAGGTTTCAGCAGAAATACAAGTTTTGTGTTATATGAATAAAAAAGTAAAGTCCTTTTTGGTAGAGGAAGCTCCATGTGTAGGTCAAAAATGAAATTTTGGCTAAGTACTAAAACTCACAATTCGTATTCAGCATTCTACAAGGATACGACACCAATTGGATCGATTTTGTGCTAGAGCAAATGACGTAGTACTGTGCACTGCCCCGAGTGCCGTGCGACTTCAGTTTGAGACAAGACGTGGAATTGGACAGCAGTGTTGTCTCGTCTCTTGCGGTTTGTTTTCGTAAACATAATGTCGGTTGGAGAATGTAATGTGACACGTAGGACATCTACTCCTACATTTATACATTCATGGGAAGAGTGCTTCTTTTTTATAGAAAGTGATAGTATCAGGGCATTCAAAATGAAACTATCCTAATGAGAAAGGCAGTTAACCTCAAAGAACCTGGTACATTTCCCAAAGCTCTCAACAGTTCAGCAGTTTGTTCAGGTCATGGACCTGCAAGAATATGTTCAAATATTAAGAGAGTTGAACCAAGAGTTTCAGAAAAGGTTTCAAGACGTGGTGCAATTAGACCCAATTTTCCAAATATTGGCTGAGTCTTACTCTACAGATGTTGATAATGTTCCATCTGAATTGCAACTTGAACTTATTGATTTTTAATGCAATCGTCAAATGAAAAATAAATTACAAAATAGAATTAGTTTGAGTGATTTCTATTCACATTTTCCAAGAAATACATTTCCTCGATTACATAGAATTGCCGCTCGTTTTCTGAGTATGTTCGGATCCATATATATATGCGAACAATTATTTTCGCTAATGAAATTGAACAAAAACCACTGCAGAAGTAAATTGTCGGATCGGAACTTAAAATGTCAACTTAGGCTATCTCCTGCACAAACATTCTAATTTTGAAAAACTAGTGTGTGTCAAAAGAGACAACAATAATCTAGAAAACTAGGTTCCACTTCTAAATAATATTTTGTGCTTACTACTCTTCTTCGAGGCGTTATTTAATACTGCTGTATTGTAAGTAGATTGTCGATTATTTTCATTTCGTTTAAACCATCAATTTATTGTTCATTTGTTTCTTTTTTATTAACATAAAGGTACATAGTACACTGCTCCTATAATACTAGATATACCTGCTAAATGAAGGGAAAAAATTGTTAAATCTAATGATATTATTATTGTTCTTCCAGTATTTCCTAAAAGAGTTATTAAAAGGTGTCCTGCAATTAACGAAAGACTCAAAACAATTTATATAACAATTATATCCTTCATATTACAATTCCATTATTGCTGTTGCACAGTCAATTGCGCATTTAAATTGGAAAATCGGCATTCCGCCACTACTTTGAAGGCTTCGGAGTGCACGGAAGACTATTCCGGGGTGCAACGGGTAAACTTGCACGACCTACTGTGTACACTGTGCATTGAGATGGTGGCCACTGCTCTGAAGGCTACGGAGTGCATGGTAGACTATTCCGGCGTGCAACGCGTAAACTTGCATGACCTACTGTGTACACTGTGCATTGAGATGGTGGTCACCGCTCTGAAGGCTACGGAGTGCAGGTAGACTATTCCGGCGTGCAGCGGGTAAACTTGCACCACCTACTGTGTACACTGTGCATTGAGATGGTGGTCACCGCTCTGAAGGCTACGGAGTGCAGGTAGACTATTCCGGCGTGCAACGGGTAAACTTGCACCACCTACTGTGTACACTGTGCATTGAGATGTTGGCCACTGCTCTGAAGGCTACGGAGTGCAGGTAGACTATTCCGGCGTGCAACGGGTAAACTTGCACCACCTACTGTGTACACTGTGCATTGAGATGGTGGCCACTGCTCTGAAGGCTACGAAGTGCAGGTAGACTATTCCGGCGTGCAACGGGTAAACTTGCACGACCTACTGTGTACACTGTGCATTGAGATGGTGGTCACTGCTCTGAAGGCTACGGAGTGCAGGTAGACTATTCCGGCGTGCAACGGGTAAACTTGCACCACCTACTGTGGACAGTGTGCATTGAGATGGTGGCCACTGCTCTGAAGGCTATGGAGTGCATGATAGACAATTCCGGCGTGCAACGGGTAAACTTGCACCACCTACTGTGTACACTGTGTATTGAGATGGTGGCCACTGCTCTGAAGGCTACGGTGTGGAGGTAGACTATTCCGGCGTGCAACGGGTAAACTTGCACCACCTACTGTGTACACTGTGCATTGAGATGTTGGCCACTGCTCTGAAGGCTACGGAGTGCAGGTAGACTATTCCGGCGTGCAACGGGTAAACTTGCACCACCTACTGTGTACACTGTGCATTGAGATGGTGGCCACTGCTCTGAAGGCTACGAAGTGCAGGTAGACTATTCCGGCGTGCAACGGGTAAACTTGCACGACCTACTGTGTACACTGTGCATTGAGATGGTGGTCACTGCTCTGAAGGCTACGGAGTGCAGGTAGACTATTCCGGCGTGCAACGGGTAAACTTGCACCACCTACTGTGGACAGTGTGCATTGAGATGGTGGCCACTGCTCTGAAGGCTATGGAGTGCATGATAGACAATTCCGGCATGCAGCGGGTAAACTTGCACCACCTACTGTGTACACTGTGTATTGAGATGGTGGCCACTGCTCTGAAGGCTATGGAGTGCATGATAGACAATTCCGGCGTGCAACGGGTAAACTTGCACGACCTACTGTGTACACTGTGCATTGAGATGTTGGCCACTGCTCTGAAGGCTACGGAGTGCATGATAGACTATTCCGGCGTGCAACAGGTAAACTTGCACCACCTACTGTGTACACTGTGTATTGAGATGGTGGCCACTGCTCTGAAGGCTATGGAGTGCATGATAGACAATTCCGGCGTGCAACAGGTAAACTTGCACCACCTACTGTGTACACTGTGTATTGAGATGGTGGCCACTGCTCTGAAGGCTATGGAGTGCATGATAGACAATTCCGGCGTGCAACGGGTAAACTTGCACGACCTACTGTGTACACTGTGCATTGAGATGATGGCCACTGCTCCGAAGGCTACGGAGTGCATGATAGACTATTCCGGCGTGCAACGGGTAAACTTGCACGACCTACTGTGTACACTGTGCATTGAGATGGTGGCCACTGCTCTGAAGGCTACGGAGTGCATGATAGACTATTCCGGCGTGCAACGGGTAAACTTGCACGACCTACTGTGTACACTGTGCATTGAGATGGTGGCCACTGCTCTGAAGGCTATGGAGTGCATGATAGACTATTCCGGCGTGCAACGGGTGAACTTGCACGACCTACTGTGTACACTGTGCATTGAGATGGTGGGCACTGTTCTGAAGACTACGGAGTGCATGATAGACTATTCCGGCGTGCAACGGGTAAACTTGCCCGACCTACTGTGTACACTGTGCATTGAGATGGTGGCCACTGCTCTGAAGGCTATGGAGTGCAGGTAAACTATTCCGGCGTGCAACGGGTAAACTTGCACGACCTACTGTGTACACTGTGCATGGAGATGGTGGCCACTGCTCTGAAGGCTACGGAATGCAGTTAGATTATTCCGGCGTGGAACGGGTAAACTTGCACGACATACTGTGTACACTGTGCATTGAGATGGTGGCCACTGCTCTGTAGGCTACGGTGTGGAGGTAGACAATTCTGGCGTGCAACGGGTAAACTTGCACCACCTACTGTGGACAGTGTGCATTGAGATGGTGGCCACTGCTCTGAAGGCTACGGAGTGCAGGTAGACTATTCCGGCGTGGAACGGGTAAACTTGCACGACCTACTGTGTACATTTTGCATTGAGATGGTGGCCACTGCTCCGAAGGCTACGGAGTGCAGGTAGACAATTCTGGCGTGGAACGGGTAAACTTGCACGACCTACTGTGTACATTTTGCATTGAGATGGTGGCCACTGCTCCGAAGGCTACGGAGTGCAGGTAGACTATTCCGGCGTGGAACGGGTAAACTTGCACGACCTACTGTGTACATTTTGCATTGAGATGGTGGCCACTGCTCTGTAGGCTACGGAGTGCAGGTAGACAATTCTGGCGTGCAACGGGTAAACTTGCACGACCTACTGTGTACACTGTGCATTGAGATGGTGGCCACTGCTCCGAAGGCTACGGAGTGCAGGTAGACTATTCCGGCGTGGAACGGGTAAACTTGCACGACCTACTGTGTACATTTTGCATTGAGATGGTGGCCACTGCTCCGAAGGCTACGGAGTGCAGGTAGACTATTCCGGCGTGGAACGGGTAAACTTGCACGACCTACTGTGTACATTTTGCATTGAGATGGTGGCCACTGCTCTGAAGGCTACGGAGTGCAGGTAGACTATTCCAGCGTGCAACGGGTAAACTTGCACGACCTACTGTGTACACTGTGCATTGAGATGGTGGCCACTGCTCCGAAGGCTACGGAGTGCAGGTAGACTATTCCGGCGTGGAACGGGTAAACTTGCACGACCTACTGTGTACACTGTGCATTGAGATGGTGGCCACTGCTCCGAAGGCTACGGAGTGCACGGTAGACTATTCCGGCGTGCAGCGGGTAAACTTGCACGTTCCACTGTGTACGCTGTGCATTGAGATGGTGGCCACTGCTCTGAAGGCTACGGAGTGCAGGTAGACTATTCCGGCGTGGAACGGGTAAACTTGCACGACCTACTGTGTACATTGTGCATTGAGATGGTGGCCACTGCTCTGAAGGCTACGGAGTGCAGGTAGACTATTCCGGCGTGGAACGGGTAAACTTGCACGACCTACAGTGTACATTGTGCATTGAGATGGTGGCCACTGCTCTGAAGGCTACGGAGTGCAGGTAGACTATTCCGGCGTGGAACGGGTAAACTTGCACGACCTACTGTGGACAGTGTGCATTGAGATGGTGGCCACTGCTCTGAAGGCTACGGAGTGCAGGTAGACTATTCCGGCGTGGAACGGGTAAACTTGCACGACCTACTGTGGACAGTGTGCATTGAGATGGTGGCCACTGCTCTGAAGGCTACGTAGTGCTTGGTAGACTATTCCGGCGTGCAACGGGTAAACTTGCACGACCTACTGTGTACACTGTGCATTGAGATGGTGGCCACTGCTCTGAAGGCTACGGTGTGGAGGTAGACTATTCCGGCGTGCAACGGGTAAACTTGCACGACCTACTGTGTACACTGTGCATTGAGATGATGGCCACTGCTCTGAAGGCTACGGAGTGCAGGTAGACTATTCCGGCGTGCAATGGGTAAACTTGCACGACCTACTGTGTACACTGTGCATTGAGATTGTGGCCACTGCTCTGAAGGCTACGGAGTGCAGGTAGACTATTCCGGCGTGCAACGGGTAAACTTGCACGACCTACTGTGTACACTGTGCATTGAGATGATGGCCACTGCTCTGAAGGCTACGGAGTGCAGGTAGACTATTCCGGCGTGCAATGGGTAAACTTGCACGACCTACTGTGTACACTGTGCATTGAGATTGTGGCCACTGCTCTGAAGGCTACGGAGTGCAGGTAGACTATTCCGGCGTGGAACGCGTAAACTTGCACGACCTACTGTGTACACTGTGCATTGAGATTGTGGCCACTGCTCTGAAGGCTACGGAGTGCAGGTAGACTATTCCGGCGTGCAACGGGTAAACTTGCACGACCTACTGTGTACACCGTGCATTGAGATGGGGGCCGCTGCTCCAAGGATACGACACCAAGGTGTTTAGAGAAATTCCCTTGCCCTGGACTTAACCTTTTTGCAAAATTA
>CM060948.1:339030313-339215313 GCA_030765055.1 Mantis religiosa
CCTACTAGTTGAGTTCATATCAAGTGGAGAGCTGAGTAGAGCAATCGAGGCAGCCAATTCTTATTGCAATAAATGGGGGTTGAAAGTGAATGAAAACAAAAGCAAGATTATGGCCTTCAAAAAGGATATAGGTTGCGTAAGGATGAGAAATGGGTGGGTAATAGAAGAGAAATAGAGGTAGTAAGGAGATTTGATTATTTGGAGACAAGGTTGAGTTCAGATGGTAACTGGAAAAATGTCTGTGGCAAAAGGTACCAGGGCTGATCAACAAAGACTGAGACTGATTTTTAACAAATGTTTATTATTGCAATTCAATGTTTACATGATCTTTTTCAAACTAGTTCCCACCTACTTCAATGCACTTTTTATAGCATCTCTGCCAGTTTTTTTAACACGTGCTGCTGACCATTCTTTGTCAGGTCCTTGAGAATCGCCTCACTTTCCTTGAGCACTGCTCCAGAGTTCTCAAATCGAATACCCTTAAGCTTCGATTATTTCCGGTGATGAGTCATGGCTACATGATTATGATACTGAAGGAAAACAAGCCAGCACAGTGTGGAAATTGCTAGGTTCTCCAACATACAACAAAGGCAAAAGTTGTTCCATCTACAGGGAAAGTGATGGTGTTGTGGAATGATTTACCAGCATGCAGTTTCCCCTCACACTACTGTTACAACAGCGCACTACACGTCAGTATTGGCTACACTGAGGAAGCAAATTGCAAAGAAACGACCAGAGCTTTCTCGGACTGGGTGGCGACTTCATCATGACAATGCACAGCCTCACGTCGCAAATCAAGTCATGCAGTTTCTGGCTCGATTCAACATTACCTGTGTACCACATTGACCTTATAGCCCCGATCTTGCATCCTGTGACCCTCTTTTTATTCCCATCACTAAAGAAAAATCTTAGGGGTATTTAATTTGAGAACTCTGAAGTAGTGCTCAAGAAAGGTGAGGTGATTCTCAAGGACCTGACAAAGAATGGTCTACAGTACATGTTCAAGGACTGGCAGAGACGCCATTAAAGATTCATTGAAGTAGGGTGGGACTCATGAAAACATTGAATTGCAGTAATAAACATCTGTGGGGAAAAAATCAGTCTGTCTTTGTTGATCATCCCTCGTAAAATGATAAGATCATGCTACAGTTAACTGCCAGATATAAATGTCGAATGGTTGGAGAGGATTTATACGGCAGTAGCAGAAAATATAAGGTTATATGGATCAGATGTATTGGGAGTAGATGAGACTTTGAGAGACACCACTAGAATGCATAGATCCTTGTGTGTGTGTGTGTGTGTGTGTGTGTGTGTGTGTGTGTGTGTGTGTGTGTGTGTGTGTGTGTGTGTGTATATATATATATACTATTACGAATAGTATCACCTAATGGGGCAGCGCAATTGGAATTGGGCAGGCAGTCTACTAAAATTAAAATATTATCAAGGGCAATGAAATATTTATACAGAATCGCTAACTTGGAAGCAAGTGCTGATCTTCGTTTGGTGACAATATTTCTTGTATCACTAAACACACGTTCACAGAGAACCGATGTAGTTGGCACACAAAGTAATTTCTTCGCTATAGATGAAAGAATTGGCAACCGAATAGAATGTGTCTTTCACCACTGAAGAGGATTTGCGAAGTCCTCATCCAGTTCACCCAAAGACCTGCAGACGTCAATTTCTGTAGCAAGTGATGTTAATGGGACGGTTTCCTCGACATCGTCATTGTCATTAAAAATCAGTTTTCTCCTCTTCAAATTTACTTCTGTCGTAGTTTTCGCGCTTACCACAAATTTGTCTGAAAGTCTTTTCCATACTAATTCTCTTGTGCCTCTGAGAAGACATTTCAAGGATTTGAAGCTCGGATCGAGAGCTGTAACTTCTTCGTACATTTCTAATTTAGGTCAGCTTTTAATTCTTTCTGTTACATCTTCGACAAGAGTAGTTCTGAACCTGATCACATACAGAGGGTCTAAGACTTAACATTAGATAAAATATTGCAGGTAGCACAACACTTGCTGTGACGTATTTACTTCCCCCAAGGAAATCACGAATATCCAGGCAACGTTTCAGACATTCAAACATTCTTTGTAATTTCCCATTAAATTTCAGCTAACGGAATGATATTTGAAGGTTGGGTATCTACTGCTCTCTTAGCTTCGAGGAGACTTTCAAACATAATACAAGTACTGTTCCATCAGGTTACTACTTCTTGTTTTACTTTATTTGTGGAATATTTAAATCTTTCAACCTTTACACAGTTCCTTTTCTAGGTACGGGCTGTGTTTAAAGTGGCCCACAACTTTTCTACATTTACTAAGGAGGATATGTATAGAAGCACTTTTAATTGTCTTATTGGGACTTAATTGTAAAGTATGAGCAGAGCACCTAATATTGTCGTATTTTCATTTCTCAATGCCAAGTACAATATTCCTAGTAATATTTCTTGTAATCGATTAATTTTAATCGACTAGATTATATTATTAACATTTTTAATCTTTAAACTAAAATCAAAAATAATCGACTAATCTTTGGGTTAATACATTAAATCACGCAGCACTACTTTAAAGGTGTATTGGATCCGATGCCTGATGATATCTATGCAGAAACATATATTCTCTTTCACTAAAAATACTTTCCAAATTTCTGATGTATATTTCGAAACTCTGTAACTTTTATATCAGGTGCAATAATGTCCATTGTTGTAGCATGGAACCTAGAAGTTCAGATTCTTCTTTTGACAAATCTAAGTCGCATACCAAATCATTCAAGTCTACTGGTACTGCAAAATGTCTTTCACTTTCAGAATTTTGTGGTTCAAAGTCACGATGTTTTGATGTAGAGACCTGGTTAAACTGCTCGAAAAATAAATAAATAAATAAATAAATAAATAAATAAATAAATAAATAAATAAATAAATAAATAAATAAATAAATAAATAAATAAATAAATAAATAAATAAATAAATAAATAAATAAATAAATAAATAAATAAATAAATAAATAAATAAATAAATAAATAAATAAATAAATAAATAAATAAATAAATAAATAAATAAATAAATAAATAAATAAATAAATAAATAAATAAATAAATAAATAAATAAATAAATAAATAAATAAATAAATAAATAAATAAATAAATAAATAAATAAATAAATAAATAAATAAATAAATAAATAAATAAATAAATAAATAAATAAATAAATAAATAAATAAATAAATAAATAAATAAATAAATAAATAAATAAATAAATAAATAAATAAATAAATAAATAAATAAATAAATAAATAAATAAATAAATAAATAAATAAATAAATAAATAAATAAATAAATAAATAAATAAATAAATAAATAAATAAATAAATAAATAAATAAATAAATAAATAAATAAATAAATAAATAAATAAATAAATAAATAAATAAATAAATAAATAAATAAATAAATAAATAAATAAATAAATAAATAAATAAATAAATAAATAAATAAATAAATAAATAAATAAATAAATAAATAAATAAATAAATAAATAAATAAATAAATAAATAAATAAATAAATAAATAAATAAATAAATAAATAAATAAATAAATAAATAAATAAATAAATAAATAAATAAATAAATAAATAAATAAATAAATAAATAAATAAATAAATAAATAAATAAATAAATAAATAAATAAATAAATAAATAAATAAATAAATAAATAAATAAATAAATAAATAAATAAATAAATAAATAAATAAATAAATAAATAAATAAATAAATAAATAAATAAATAAATAAATAAATAAATAAATAAATAAATAAATAAATAAATAAATAAATAAATAAATAAATAAATAAATAAATAAATAAATAAATAAATAAATAAATAAATAAATAAATAAATAAATAAATAAATAAATAAATAAATAAATAAATAAATAAATAAATAAATAAATAAATAAATAAATAAATAAATAAATAAATAAATAAATAAATAAATAAATAAATAAATAAATAAATAAATAAATAAATAAATAAATAAATAAATAAATAAATAAATAAATAAATAAATAAATAAATAAATAAATAAATAAATAAATAAATAAATAAATAAATAAATAAATAAATAAATAAATAAATAAATAAATAAATAAATAAATAAATAAATAAATAAATAAATAAATAAATAAATAAATAAATAAATAAATAAATAAATAAATAAATAAATAAATAAATAAATAAATAAATAAATAAATAAATAAATAAATAAATAAATAAATAAATAAATAAATAAATAAATAAATAAATAAATAAATAAATAAATAAATAAATAAATAAATAAATAAATAAATAAATAAATAAATAAATAAATAAATAAATAAATAAATAAATAAATAAATAAATAAATAAATAAATAAATAAATAAATAAATAAATAAATAAATAAATAAATAAATAAATAAATAAATAAATAAATAAATAAATAAATAAATAAATAAATAAATAAATAAATAAATAAATAAATAAATAAATAAATAAATAAATAAATAAATAAATAAATAAATAAATAAATAAATAAATAAATAAATAAATAAATAAATAAATAAATAAATAAATAAATAAATAAATAAATAAATAAATAAATAAATAAATAAATAAATAAATAAATAAATAAATAAATAAATAAATAAATAAATAAATAAATAAATAAATAAATAAATAAATAAATAAATAAATAAATAAATAAATAAATAAATAAATAAATAAATAAATAAATAAATAAATAAATAAATAAATAAATAAATAAATAAATAAATAAATAAATAAATAAATAAATAAAATCTGAAGATCCACGTACTGGTTCCTAATTTCTTATACCGGGACTTAATTTCCAAATTCTTATTTATTAAAAACCAAATAACTATAAAATCTCTACAATTACAATACAACATTTTTCAGATAGTAAAACAAACTTTAAATACATTAAAAATAAAATTATACAAAATACAAAATGACTACCCATTTACAAATAATACAAATACTGGTATCCAGTAAACATTTAACTGGTAGCCAGCTAAATTATAAAACTACTAACTACAATATCGGTAACCGATATTTCACGTACTGGTAACCAATACGTTCTTAATATAAATTCCCTCAAAAACTTTAAAAAAAACTTAACCTTTTAAAAGCTCTTTATAACTTGACCAAAATCTTATAAAAGTACAAAATTACAACCAACAACAAATTACAAAATTTCAAAATAATTATATATGGTCAATTCAATTATTTAAAACCCAATTCAAATTAACTGATCGAAACAAAAATTAAATAAAATATCAAATTTATATAAACAAAATCTTCATAATACCATATGAACATCATTTACAAAAAATATCAAATTATTTACAATTTCATCTACAATAATTTAATAAACTATAAAATTCAAATTTCACTCATAATTCTAATCAAATTCAACTTACATTAACAATATAAATTAATATTTCAAAAAATTATCAAAATATTAATATACAAAATATAATTAATTTAAATATCATAATTTACAAAGCTTTAATTACAATATCAATATTAAAATAAAAACTTTTAAAAATTCATGAATTTAAACATTTCAAAAACACTAATCTTAAAATAAAAAACAATCTTATTATTTATACTTCCATAAACTTCGCATATCTTTAAATTTAAAATTACCTTTATAACCTAAAATTTCAAAAATAATTAAATACCATTACAAAATACCAACTCTCTAAAGAACAAAAACAAAACCAAAACAGTTCTTTTGATTTACATTATCCTTAATAACATATAAATATCAAAATTATTAAACATTTCTATTAAACTTATTTCAAAATAACAATTATAAAATCCATAATATATAACACAATTTTTAAATTTAAACTATCATAACTTTTCAAATTAAAACCCTTCCTTTCTATTTACGCTTATATATACTAACACAATTTAAAAAAAAAAAAATCATCTTTAAAAACATTTTCACAAGTTAAAACAAATTAATCTTCATACATATTGTCACCCAAACATCGGAATTCCCGATAGAACCAGCTGGCAGGTAGGGCCAGGCGGGAAACATTCAGACCACGCCTACCCATTTATCTGTGTAGCGCTCACTAAGGGGATGGTTAGAAGAGCGGCACGAGCCCTGTACCGTCTCTTTCCCCTCCCACAAACGTCTAGAACCATCGGGATCATTTTCCGAGCCGCGAAGCTTTCAGAAGCAGCGATCTTTCTATATAAGGGCTGCAGTGGACGAGTCAGTTCAGTTCATGGCGAGCAGCCGTGAAGAGCGCCATGCTAGCGAACGGACTGGAAGATTGCGTATGTGTATCAGAGGAGTTGTCCGTAATTGTTAGTGTGGAGTGGACATGTGACAGACGAACTGGTGGATTTGTGTGCGCTACGTAATTCTATGTAATCGGCAAGTGTTCCAACTGTAATTCAGTGGAAATAAAGAACATTTTGAGTTTGTGCAATTGGACTTTTAATTTCACGAACCCACAAAGTCACAACTGCTGTCAGGAGTGGGATAACGGCCATGGAATCGACATTGGAAAAGATTTTGGAGAAGATGATGGAAATGAAGGCCAAACTGACCTCGGAAATGAAGACTGCAAATGACAAGATCACCGATAAAATGGAAAAGAAGTTGCAGACGGCGAATAGCAACTTGGCCGAGAAGATGTACGAATTAACAACGAAGAGACGGAGACGGCAAACAACAACCTGGCAGCGGAACTGAAAGAAATAAAGACGGCGAATGATAACCTCGCTGCGAAAACAGAAATGACGAGTAGCGACCTGACCGCAAAGTTGGAGACGGCAAATCACAATTTGACTGCAATGAAGGCTGAATTAACCACAGAAATGAGAACAGCGAACGACAGTCTGGCCACGGAAATGAAGGTGGCGAACGAGGTTCTCGCCGCCAAATTTGAGTAACAGTTGGCCGGCATGAGGGATGACGTCGTGAAGCTGGGCAAGCGGATGGGTCAAGTAGACGAGCGCGTTAATGATTTAGAGGAAAAGGCTAACAATAACGCCAAGTAGCTGAACGTCATGGTGGAAGACGTCGAAGACCTTGCGAACCGCGTAAACAACCTGGAGGGAAAGACCGACAGGAACACAAAGTCCCTGAACGCCATGGTAGAGAGCATTTTCAGCAGGAGGCTGAAGGACTTGAAGGCCGACGCGCCGGGACGCGACACAACATCGGAGCGCGTCTAACCTCCTAAATATGACGGCGCGTCAACGTTCGAGGTCTTCCGCCGCCAGTTCGACACGGTGGATAGGCATAACAAGTGGTCACCGGAGGAAGAGGCACAGCTATTAGCCAGCCTCCAGGGACGGGCCGCGGAAGACCTAAACGCGGTCCAGACAGCGGCGGCTCCCAAGGCTATCTGGGAGGCCCTGGAGAACCGGTTTGGGAACCACCGCCTAGCTGCAGCCTACCGCAGTCAGCTGAAGCCAAGGTCGCAACAGCCAGGGGAGATGCTGTAGGAGTTCGCCCTGGCGATTGCGCAGCTGGCTAGCAAGGCCTTGGTTGACATTCCACCGGAGTTCGTATCCCGGGAAGCCGCCTACGCCTTTGTCGACGGGGTACGAGACACCGAGATACGTCAGCGCCTAATGCTCGGTGACTACACAACAATCCACAAGGTGCTGACGGCAGCATTGAGGATGGAGGCGGCCAAGGTGACGGCTATTCCGACGTCGAGAACGAGGAGTATCAGCTACACCGAAGACAGAAGACCAGCTGAGGGACGCCGGCGAAGACCTAGTGGCCTGTTTGGGATGTGGACAGCCGGGACACCTGGAGAGAGACTGCCCACACCAAGAAGAGCAACCGGGAAACGAGTAAGGTCCGTCGTGGCGAGGGGCACATCGACGCCATCACCACCATCCCCTCGAGTTACACTGCTCGCCGTTAGCCGGCGGATGAATGACAGCCTCATCGCGAATGGTTCAGAGAGAGGGAAGCCGAGGCGAGTGCTGGTGGACACCGGGGCATCCGTGACCATCATCAGACCCGACAGTGTCAAGGGTTTTCCATCCTGGAAGCCGAGACGACCATACCAGCTGATGACGGCATCGGGCGACATCGTGCCTGTGGAGAAGGAGGTCCTGCTGAAAATGAACTTGGGACGGAGTGCCGTGCGTCTGTGGGTGTTTGTTGCGAAGGTGGCTGAGGAGGTGATTCTGGGACTGGATGCCCTCAGGAGCCACGAGGCGACGGTCGACGTCGGCAGGAAGGTCCTGCGGCTCAAGGGAGAAGAGGTTATACTCTGTCAACCCGAAGAGTGCCTTGGAATCTGCAGGGTCGTCTTTAACGAAGACGTGGTTGTCCCCACGTGGAGAGAGATGGTAGTGACGGCGCGACTGGAAGGCCAGAGAAACAGGAACATGATGCTGGACCAGAAGACGCCTCTACACGGACTATGTGTAGCCAGGGAAGAGCTGCCGTGCCGAGAGGAGGTGCCAGTGTGACTGCTAAATCCAACGGAAACCGATCACGAAGTCCAGGCCGGGAGGTAGTTGGGAACGTGCGAGCCCGTGGTAAGCGTAACAGCAATCGACAAGACACAGGAGCCGGTGACCGCGCAACACCTGGGGCTCCGGCTAGAAGGACTACTTGAGAGGGCGGCCGACCACCTGACCGCAGAACAGCTGGAACATTTTTTACAACTGCTGAGACGACACCAGCAAGTCTTCAGCCAAGGTAATAGTGACTACGGCCGCACAGACAAAGTGCTTCACCGCATCGACACTGGGGACGCCCAGCCTATTCGGCAACCACCTAGACGCGTTCCGCAGGCGAAGCAAGGGGCGGTACAAGACATGCTGGATGATCCAGGGGAGAGACTGAAGAGTCTGACAGCTTTTGGTGTTCCCCTGTAGTCTTGGTGACAAAGAAGAACGGCGAGCTGCGCTTCTGCGTAGACTACAGAAAGTGGAACGCTGTCACCCGGAAGGACTGTTTCCCTTACCCCGGATAGAGGACACCCTGGACACTCTAGCTGGTGCGCAGTGGTTCTCGACCCTGGACATGAAGTCGGGCTACTGGCAGGTAGCTCTAGACCCGAGAGACAAGGACAAGACCACATTCTCGACAGGGCAAGGGCTTTGTCTGTTCACAGGTATGCCCTTTGGCCTCTGCGATGCATCAGCTACCTTCCCACGCCTCATGGAGTCAGTGATGAGGGGACTGACTTACGACGCCTGCCTGCTATACCTGGACGACATCATCATCGTCGGTAAGACTTTTGAAGACCATCTCGAAAATCTGAGTAAGGTGCTACAGAGATTGCAGGTGACCAACTTGAAGCTGAACGCGAAGAAGTGCCAGGTCTTCCGCAAGGAAGTGAACTACTTGGGCCACATAGTCTCAGCAACCGGAGTGGCCACAGACCCGTAGAAGACACAGACTGTGAGAGACTGGCCTCGCCCAAAGGATAAGAAAGGGTTGCGCAGTTTCCTGGGGCTGTGCAGTTATTACCGACGCTTCATAAAGGGGATATCGAACATCGCCAAACCCCTCACCCGCCTGACAGAACAACAACGGTCTTATGTGTGGACGGACGACGCCGAAGACGCTTTCCAGCACCTGAAGAAGACCCCGTGCAGTGCTCCAATTTTGGGTTTCCCACAACCGGGGGCGCCTTGATTGTGGACACCGACGCCAGCGACTATTGCATTGGAGGTGTCCTATCGCAGATCCAGGACGGCCATGAGCAGGTGATAGCCTACTACAGCAAGACGCTACCCAAGGCAGAGAGGAACTATTGCGGCACCCGACGAGAGTTACTGGCGGTAGTAAAGACATTGGAGCACATCCACAAGTACCTGTACGGTCAGCCATTCCACTTGAGGACTGACAATTCCACCCTAACCTGGCCTTCCAGCTTTAGGAACCTGGAAAGCCAGACAGCACGTTGGTTCCAGAGGCTGCAGGAGTACGACTTCACTACCGAACATCGCAGAGCGAAGAGACACGGTAACGCAGACGCTATGTCCCGAAGACCCTGTCCAGAATAGTGCGGCCTGTGCACAAGAGTGGAAGAAAAGGAGCGCGCCGCAGCAGTCCGAGTAGTCACGGCAGTGCCTGCGGATGGCTGGGATAGCGCAGCCCTGAGGAGGGAACAGCTGGCGGACGCAGACTTGGGGCCACTCTTGTGGGAAGTTGAGGCAGGGACAAGACCAACCCGGAAGGACATCGCACCGAGGAGCACCACATACAATTCGTGTGGGCCCAATGGGAATCTCTGAAGATCAGAGAGGGCGTGCTGTTCCGGGTATGGGAATCACCCGATGGGAAGACGCAGAGAGAAGTGTTGGTGCTTCCCCGCAGTAAGGTCCCGGAAGTCTTGGAAGAAGTGCATGCTAGTACTTCAGGAGGACATCTGGTTGCGAACCGAACGATTGACAAACTCCGGCAGCGCTACTACTGGCTGAGGCTCCGAGCAGACGCTGAGAGATGGTGCTGTCAGTGTCATGTATGCGCGGGGAGTCGCGGCCCCCAGACTAGGAGCCGGGGTCGCATGCAGCAGTACTACGTCGGAGAGCCATTCGAACGGATCGCTGTCGACATAGCTGGACCATTACCAGTGTCCGATCGAGGCAACAAGTACCTAATGGTAGTCGTGGACTACTTCACCAAGTGGCCGGAGGTGTATGCCATCCCGAAGCAAGAGGCAAAGACAATCACATACTGCCTCGTGGAGCAAGTGGTCTGTCGATTTGGGGTGCCGTTTGAGCTGAACAGTGACCAGGGTACCAATTTTTAGTCCAAGCTAATGAAGGAGGCGCTACAAATGCTTGGGGTAAACAAGAGCCGCACGACGCCTCTACATCCCCATTTGGATGGCATGGTCGAAAGGTACATCAAGACCTTAGAGGAACACCTAAGGAAGGTCGTGGCCAGCCATCAGTGAGACTGGGACGTCAAGGTGCCACTGTTCCTGCTGGCCTACCGCTCGTCAACACACGACACCACGGGGATGACGCCAGCCAGCCTAATGTTCGGCTGAGACGTACGCCTCCCTTGTGACCTGGCCTTTGGAAGCCCTCCGGAAGGGAAACAGCCAGCGACCGAGTATGTGGAGAACCTGGTGCACCATCTCCAAGACATGCACGAGATGGCCCGCCAGAACATCCAGAAGGAGAGCGGCCACATGAAGACCTGATACGACAGGCAAGCCAACAGCCAAGGGTTCCAGCAAGGTGACCTTGTCTGGTTGTACCGCCCTACACGGACCAAGGGACGCTGCCCGAAGCTTCAGCAGCCATAGCAGGGACCCTACCGGGTGTTGAAGAGGATTAACGACGTGGTCTACCGCATCCAGAAGGTTCCCGAGGGAAGATGTTGGTGGTACATCTGGATTGCCTGGCACGCTACGATGCTGCTGTTAGGCACGACCATCTTTGATGACCCCCTGTCGTCTGGAACCATCAGGATGATTATCCGGCCACGAAGCTTCCAGAAACAGCGATCCGTCTATATAAGGCCTGCAGTGGACGAGTCAGTTCAGGTCTTGGCGAGCAGCCGTAGGATCGCCGTGCTAGTGAATGGACTGGAAGACTGTGTACGTGTATGACAGGAGTTGTACGTAATTGTGAGTTTGGAGTGGACCTGTGACACACGAACTGATGGATTGTAATTGTGTGCGCTACGTAATTCTATATCATCGGTAAGTGTTCCAACTTTAATTCGCTGGAAATAAAGAACATTTTGATTTTATGCAATTGGACCATTAATTTCACGAACCCACAAAGTCACAATATTAAATCAAATCCATACATCAACCAAAACGCCATAAATCCATTATTCTAATCGATACTTCTTAGAACACCACCTTGAAACTCTTCTCAAATATAACACACATTCTTCCTTCATTTCATCACTAATACTCTGCAAATTAAATTTTAAATCAAACTTAAAATTTTGTTATTTATCATATCACTAACTTCACAAAATTTTATCTAAAACCTTTTCTTTATCCATCACTACACCATTTCCTCACTTAATCCCTTCATCACTTCTCACTTCTATAACACACACCGGGGAGGAAAAAATCCCTCCCCAAAACACCAAATGACAAATAAACCCTCTATTTCACTTTAAACACCTCGGAGAGAGGCAGAAGCCCCCACCCCCCAAAACAACAAACTATAACTAAATAAGGCCGTGCCGTGGCTCAGTGGTTAGACCGCTTGGCTCTTACCAAGGCGGCCCGGGTTCGATCCCAGGCGACCGCAAAGTGAGATTTGTGGTGGCCAACACGTTGCTGGGGCGGGTTTTCTCCGGGACCTCCGGTTTCCCCCGCCATCTCATTCCACCGGTGCTCCATCTTCATCTCATGTACCATCAGTGTCACCGCCTGCGGTGCCGTATGTAGTAAAAGCGGGCGTTAAACCCTACACATTTCATTTCATATAACTAAATAAAAATGAAGGGGAATCCTTCCCCTTACACTGTTAAACTGTACATGTTTTCATCTTTACATTGTGCGAGTACCTGCATAAGTAATTGTGTAGGACAAGGATAGGCAACCTATGACGCGTATTACCGGCTGGTACCCGAACTCGTTTTGGATTAAGTATATCTATAATATCTAAAATTGTTACGTGATGTGCCATTTTAAGCAACATTTATGAAATCTAAATGTGAAAATGTACTAAAGACACGCATTATCTTCGCGAAGGTAAATTTCATGTTGAGTAATGTTATTGGTAGCATTGCTTTCTGTACTCTTTGATCAGGACCATCCATCAAGCTGCCCCAGTTACTAGTCAACACTTGTGCTACTAAGAGAGCATGCAGTAAGGTAGTTAGTGCAACGCAAAATAGATGGCACCATAAGAGAATTACGACGCTGCAGGAAGTTACGTGCGAAATTCTCTTAAGACCCTGTGGTCCTTGATATCAGCTTATTTGAAATGGAAATGGACTACCAAGTTGCTTCACTTCACTTCCTAAAGAACATATAATACGAAATTTTTACCCCTAAAAAATTAATTGTCCTCCATGGGTTCCAACAAGAAGGACACCATCATAATTATAAATTCTCGGAAGTGGTTTAAGGGGCTTATGATAACTTGTCACTGATTTTATAGCTAGTTGATTACGATGGCAATACTGATTAGTGATTGTGACTGTTGTGTATTTTTTGGATTGTGTACTGAAGTTTGTTCCTGAGTATATAATTGTGAATTTTATATCGAGCCCTGCTGAACTAGTGTGTTAAGATGGAAATCTCTTGGTAGAACTTATAACAGAAAATGACGACCTCGAGGTTCATCTTCCTCCAGAACCCACATTTTGGCACAAAACAGGGCACTTCGACCCTGAAATTTTGGACTACGCCACAGATTAATACCAGATTCTCAACTCCGTGTTAAAAACTGAAGACGGATAGGGCGCTCTTTCCTGAAACTTTAGACCACGGCAACTACGGCTGGTAAGGCCGGTAATGTAGTACGCTTCTATTGCGACCGAGCTATGGTGCATTCGCTTGCCCTTCCCTTCAGCTCCCGTTTTCACTGACTGATAGAATCCAACTTCTTTCGAAATCACATCTCACCACACATGAATAGTTTACGCGCATTTCAGCTATTGCATATTAGGGTAATACGCGTCAAATACGCTGAGGAAATGTGCGATAAACTATTCATCAGTGTGCGAAATGTGACTTCGAAAGAAGTTGTCCAATTTGTGAAAAAAATTGGAAGAATCCACTTGAATTTTTCCTGTTAAATATGAATAATTGACTTCCACAAAGCATTATATCTTTATTCCTGTTGCAAATTGATAATTTTGTCTTTAAAAACAATTAAAATTTTAAAAACGAGAGAGTGAGATCACTTAAGATGCTGTTGAGATTATACAAGAAATCTGTATCCCCTTTCCCTCAAGCTTCTTAGTGTAATACTTAAAATAAAGATAACCTAACACTAAAATAATGATTCTGTAGATACAGGAAAACAGGTAAGGATACCATAACGTTATATGTAATGCAATTTCTTTGTACACAGAATGTTGAAGAATTCCCTGGAATAACAGTGAGGAAAAAAAGACCCTAAAGAAATATGTATATAAATTTGAAATGATAACAACAACTATGTACAAAAAATAGCACTATTTCTTGAAAATGACAACAAAGCAGCTCTGTTAATGGTTATATTTAATAATAATTTTAAAAGCTCAGTAGTACATACATTATTTTCAGCACAAGTATACTAAAGTATATTCAGAGAAAAACCTGAAATTTGTGATCGATTCGTATAAGATTAATAATGTCAAATTAGTACAGAAGTCAGTATTGGCAACTGATGACATAAATTTCATAAATGGCACTATTTTATATACTTCTAATCACTTTGGTTGAATTAACATTCACAAGTGCAGAATAAATTATGAAAAATAATAATTACATTAAAGCTGTATCATTCATTTAAAATTGCCCTAAGCTTAACTCTGTCTTCATAACACAAGAATATTACAGCGTTGAATTTATAAATGCTTCAATGGCATGCATATGCACAGTAATGAATGCTGAAGAAGAAAATGTGCAGTTTTAAAAATAAAATTTAATGCACAGTGTATCTTCCAATAAGAGATTATTTCATGTGGTTATCTGACTGTGAAGTATAATTTGCTTAATGTGCAGAGCAATTGTTTGGATAAATGGCTTGCTTTAACTTGATAAGACTTTAAGCAATGTACTTTATGACTAAGATGGCAAATGGAGCCCTGTACATAGTGTAAACCTCTCAGTCCATGACATACAACTGAATGTGTGTCAAATAAATAACTCAATGAAATGGATAGAGTCAACATGAAAAATTCAATTCCATGGCCGGGATTTGAACCACGGATCTCCTGGTTTCCGTCCAGTCGCTCTTAACCTTTGAGCTACCATGGCCAACGCACCGTCCTGACATTAAATTCTCCAGTTGACTCATATATTTCCCCGGTAGACCACTAGGGGCTCTCGCATCCGAGATACACCGTTTGTGGCGACTTGCTATCGTAAGTACTTAAGTCCCAGGCTTCATCATTTAACTCTTATTATTTTAGTTAATTGATGGAACTTAATCATTTCTCCACACTAGCCGTATATAGGCTAAGATATTTGATGGATAGAGTCAACATGAAAAATTCAATGCCATGGCCGGGATTTGAACCACGGATCTCCCGGCTAGTGTGGAGAAATGATTAATTTCCATCAAGTAACTAAAATAATAAGAGTTAAATGATGAAGCCTCACGTTCAAAAGGTCCCGAATTCGAATCTCGGTCAGGCTGAGTTACTTGGGTAAGTTTTTTACGGGGTTTTCCCTTATACTGAAAGAGGAATGTCGGGTAACTCTAAGCTCTATGGACCCTGGGCTCATTTGAGCATCATTTCACCCATTCCATTCATCGTCAGATTTGACTTAAGGTTGGAGGACGTAAATTACAAAAAAAAAAAAAAAAAAAAAAAATACTCCCTAAACGTCGATTTCAAATCGTCTTTTCACCTGGCTTGCTTCCCGAGAACAACTTGGGCATATTCGTCGCCAGGAAAGCTTCAGGTGTTATTTTACAATATTAAATTGTAATGCATAGAAGACATTGCATGAGGTTATTGAGCCATTTTTGAAATGAGTTAAACCAGCTTGCCACTTAGAATATTAATAATACAGACCCAACACGCACTTCAATTGTGTACTCACTGAAATATTTATCTACAAATTTATACACATGTGTCGAACCGTTAGATTTAGGCAGAAAACATTGTCATAGAAAATCTGACAACAGCCGTGCTGTCACTTTCTATACAACTTTCCTTCCAGATTCTTAGACACAACTTTCTAAGAAACATAATAGTAATTCAGCGGGATGGCTCAGATGATCGCGGCTGTGGCTCGCATTCGGAAGGTCCGCATTCGATACCCGTGGCTGACCTACCGGACCAATAGCTTTTTCGGGGGTTTTGCCGAGTCGCCAGACGAATGCTGGGTAGGTTTCCTGATCACGGTGTGTGGGATGCCGGTTGTGCTCTCCAACCGGTAAATATTAGGGACCCTGTCCTCTACACTGCCGTGACTCCTTAGATCGGCCGCCCTTTGTCTCCTCTCATATCATTTTCTTCCTCCCGGGGATGTCCCAATTTGGGTACAATAGACCAACTCTGGTCACAGTGCCGAATCTCCTCAGTAGAGCAATTCAGTCCAGACCAAGTAGAAAATATTACAGCCAGGAATTAGCAGATATGAAAACATCACACACTTAACGACTCTTGGCAGGTATGCAAAATTGAAATAAAAATATAAATGTATGGTCAAAACAAAATTAAAGGAAATGCATAGCTTCAGTGTGAGAGCTGACAAAAATATAACTAAAAACACCGAAATATGACTTTATATGACCCGTGAAAATGGCGTAATTTTCATCACCAGTAAAGCAAATGAGCTTTTATTATATTTTCCATGGAAAAGGACCACAAAGAGAAACATTTGAAATATCCGGACCGTACTGATAACACTGTGTATTGTAAGTGATAAGGCTACCTAATGTGCAAGGTAATGGTTAAATAAATTAATTAATCCAGAATTTAAATTATTAAAACAATTAAATGCTCCAATAGATTTAATGGATTGGGGAAAATTATTTATTTTAAAAAATATACATCGTGTAACGAATTTTGAAATACCAGCAGCTGAATCTGTTTTTAAGTTTATTTCATTTTCAGAATTTGGTAGTACTGGCAAAAACATAGTAAATTCTGATAGTATCGTTGATAGTATCGAAGTTAGTTGATGGCTGATGATGTAAACAAGGGCGCACGAAATCGATCTTATCAATTAATAAGAAAAATTTTCATCATTTTCTTAAGATAAGTGAAGTTTTTGTAGCAAATAGTTATATTTGTCTAATAACTCCCAGATATTTGCTGGTATTTGTTGACTATTCCAATTCTTATACCTTTCTCAAATAGAAAGTCATTCCTTTTTTATTCCATGTCCATACAAAGATAACGGAATTTCAAAATCATCCCATAGCTATCAACTCTTAAAACATTTGACTATCACATCAGACTGCTGTCGCCTGCTACGGTAGCGTACTGTGTGCCTATGTTCAAGAGATCCCGAGTTCGTATCTCGGTAATGGTAAGTTTCCTGGAGTTTTACTGGGATTTTGCCTTATCCTGAAAGACGACTGTCGCTTAGCTCTAAGCTCCATAGATCCTGGACTCATTTGAACATCATTTCACTCATTTCTATCACTGTCCGATATGACCAAACGTTGGAGAAAGTAAATTTTAAAAAAGGCTTACTGTGTTCCTATCGTAGCTGTCAGTAAATATATGAGGTCTGTTCAATAAAGAATCATCATAATTTTTTTTACAATGTACCTTTACTCATCCTCATAAATTTGATGGTCCTTCTCAAAATAGGCTCTCCTGAACACGATGCACTTGTCACAGCAATTCTGCCATTCTTCAAAGACATGCTGGAAACCATTTTTGAGAGATCCTTCAAAATCGCCTCCGCAGCCTTCACTACTGATTCTTATGATGGATAATGCCTCCCACGAAGTACCAACAATGAAACTACTACGGGGTATTTGTTTCATATTAAGCTAACAGAATATAATAAGATTGAATTTTCGCGCGAAAAATTATGACCGTAAAAAGGTTATGATCATTCTTTATTGAACAGCCCTCGTATTATAAAAAGTTTTAGAAATGTTTATACCAACTAGATAGTTGAAGCAGAAAGTGATGTGACTGTAATACATCAACCAGATGTCCACGAGTGTAAATGCCAATCTCCTGTCGTCAGTCATTCAGCGATTATCCGAGTGGAATGTTGTGTCAACCTTATTAACACAAATTACTGCACGTGGCGGTTACATCAGAAATGTGACAGCTTAATGTCATCAATATCAATTGTGTGCCAAACTCTAGATATTGAATAGTTGGTTGTGGTCGGAGCTTGCTTCTGTGGTATTTCATTTCATACTTGGCCACAAATATCTCCAGAGAAGTTAATTACTTTATTAGCTTCTCCATTGCGTACAGGAGTTATTACATTCCTGGCAGATATTCAATTTTGAGAGTTCGCCGGAATGGCATGCTCGAGACTCTGGAATCAAAAGAAAAAAGGTTTATATTAGTGCGAGTGTGTGTGGACACCAAAGTCACAAACAAAAGATTGGCTAAATTCAGCTTCCTCCAAGAATGCTGTAACTTTGTGGGTTCGTAGAATTAAAAGGCCGAGTTGTATAAATTAAAAATCTCCTTTATTTTCGTCGAAATACACTGTCCAGTTTTCACGTAACAACATCACATATACAGTCTTCCAAGGTCGATGACAATAACAAAAGTGACAGCAGATTAGCTCTCGTTACAATAACACTTCCAGTTATCTCTCCCCTTACTCTGTTTCACAACTAACTGACTCATCACTAGCCATGGCTTCTTTTTGTACACCTAATCGATCATTCTAGATTGTTCTCGACTTTAAAATGTCACCAGATGAAACACGAATGTTCTAGAATGTAACTATATAGGTGCCGGCAAGTGATAAACTATCCATCTCTTGTTTATCGGCGCTATCGTTAAATGTTTTGTGCAAGCTCCTTATTACCACACTGCTCGCCTATCAGTTCCTTTTATGTGCGCAAGCCGCCTTATCGCGAGCGAGTTCGCGACAATACAAAGATTTTCCAGACTACCCTTCAATTGATAAGCTATTCGAACATTTTGTTTTTATCAAAAAATGCCTCTAATAATTTTGATTAAAGTAGCACATTTTTAAGATGTTTTCGAGAAAATGAAATGTAGATCTTGAATATATTAGAAATGTTCTCGGAAGTCTGGATAAATTTTGTAAAGCTTACAAACTAGTGCTGTAGATAGATCAAATTTTTAATCGATTAACCCTGTTACTTTAATCGATTAATCTATCGATTAATCGAAATATTTACTGTTTAAAAATTAGGTATAAGAATTATATAAAGTACTTTAGTGCTCTGTACATTTCATTATTTATGAAACGTTTAAAAATTTAGATTCAAAGTTTGCGTTTGCATCAAGTGCTCATACTTTATATATGTATTGAATTAGATCTACAATATTTTTGTAAGTAATCATTTAGTAACGTGTTATATCGATATCTACTAAGATTTGTGAGACTGACATGCAGTTGTTTTTATAACGTTTTTCCTTATTTTATCTTTTTAATAGAAAATTTTCACTCACTGTCACGAACTCAGAAACGTTACTTGCTTACTGCAGTTTACGGCAAAGTTACACCACCACCACCAGTCCTCAGAAGAGGGATCAGCTATTGTTTTCATAGCTGCGTAAGCTAAGTGTTCGGTTCAAGGTTGTACAGTTCAGTTTATGCTAGCAAGCGATAAATAATCAGTTGTATACGATATGTTGTCACACACAAGCTGTAAGGAAAGAAAGCTCTCTGTCAGCATCTATAATTAGTTATGTGCCTCTTAAAATATTTCACAACAGAAGTGTTATTTAGACTCCCTTGGGGTTCTTTTAGCTATCAGGAGCTTTATTATCTCAAAGTTCAAACAACATTACGGTCTAGTGAAAGCTTGATGCGTTGGAAAGGCTGCTTAAGTTCGAAGCAATACATCAAAACAAAGAGGGCCAGATTTGGCTAAAAGACCTTTGATTAATATTTATTTTAATAGATTAACTTTAATCGACTCGATTAATCGATTAAAATGTTATAATCTTTAATCTAAAATAAAGAATTAATCGATTCATCGTTTGGGTTAATCGATTAAATCACGCAGCACTATTACAAACTGTACGAGCTCGACAAAAACTTACTACACAAGAAATGCACAGCTTGCTAAAACTCAGTATATCTTAAATAAGGTTCTTTTCCATAGTGAATCATTTCCGAGATATTTCTTTGAATTTTTCGATACTTGTATCCAGAGGCAAGTGTTTTTTATTTTAGCGATTTTTTCGCGAACTTTCTCGAATTTTCCATTTTTTCGAGAATAATATTTTTAGTGATATATGAGAAAATTTCTATTATCTTTAGTCTGCATAGAAACATTTACATTTATTACAAGTTACATAAATATAACTTTAAGTTGACATTTATGTCTAAAAGTCGTGAAAAAAGTGTTTATAAGTTTAGCGAAAGCAAGATAATAAGCCAATACATTGATATTCTCATTCTCACTAATCGATGCAACAATAAACTGACACCACAGCACAGGGCTGGTCCGTGATACTGAGAACTATTTGTCGTATTCTAACTGGAAATGTTATTTATTGGATGCCACACCGTGCACAAAAAGACTCCGGTTATACTGACTAAAGCTAATGAGAAGATTGAACTTCTTCGAAGCTACTCTCAGATATTACATTAACATGAAAATATTGTCCCTCAGGACTTAAGAATGTGTTCCGAAATGTCCGAAAGTTACAAAATGAATACAAAAAACACCTCACTGAAAACCACCCAGATTTAGAAGTTAAAACTGTTCCCATTGCCTGTACTAACATACTGGTCTAGCTGGTGTAATTCAGTAGTTTACATTGCCAGATATTTTGATGCAACTGTCCATTTATTTTCTATAAAAGAAAAGCTTTCGGTTCCTGTGCAAAATTTGTTAAATGATCATTTATGTGATGCCAAGTGCCGCAATATTGTAAATGTACAGGCAACATTTGTTTCTGAAAATTGCATATTGATAACAAATCCAATATTAGAATTTCAGTCTAAACAAAAACCTGTGGCTCGTCTTGTTTTATCCCGAATTATCTCGCTGAGAGGCAAATGTGAAATATTAGAGAGTGGTCACTTTGGGAACAGAGTAAGTGCACTTGTAGATCATATCACGGATGCCAGTGTTAGAAAAGCAGCAGAAGAGAATCTAAAAGTTTGCTGCCGTATGACTTTGTGTAAATTGAACTCCATATTGGCAAAAGAAACTGATGATGTAATAACCATAAAAGCGTTAGGTCATTTGTTTGAACCTCCTAAGCCAGTTAGTAAATCAAGTATAGGTGATTTAAAATCATGTAATGGACACAACTAAATGCATTTAAAACCAGTGGTATTGCTTGTGATTCTGACTTCTTTGTTACAAAGAGCTTTGTGACATTGTTGGACTGCAAAGCCATGATGGTAACGATAACAGATTAGATGTAGTAACAGCACTTTGGCATTGAAGACAAAAGCTGACTCTTACCGCAATTTCTGTGAAAACTCCCTTCAATGTCTTTGGTTGCCGATGTCAAACGCTGGCAGTGAGATATTTTTCTCTACATATAACTTAGTTGTGACAGACAAAAGAACAAGTATGAAAAGCGAAAATATCACAACTTGTATGCTGTAGTTTGGCGATGTCTGATGTGATATTTGATTTTATTCGTGTTACCTACTGTCTGCTGATTTCAAATAAAATATTTTAATTTGTAAAATTGGGTTTTAATGATTACGTTACTTCAGTTACCTGTTAATTTTCATTTCAGTCATGTCATTACTCATTTATTCTCCCCGAAAATTTGTGCGAAATTAAAGCGAATTTATGTTAAAGTGTTCACCACAAAACACCACCAATTAAAATGAATAATAATTAATAATAGTTTATTAATTAATTAATAATGCGGATATTATAAATAATTGTCACCACAAAATCTTGCCTCTGGTTATATCTCAAACATAAAGTCATTCTTCTTTTCATGTTCCAGACACGCAAAGAGAAGCGAATGTCAAAGTCCTCACATAGTGAGCACCTCTTTAAAAATATGACTATCGCTTAAGTTTAATATATTGACCTATGGCCACTGTATCTAAAAGAAAGGATGTAGTAAAGTAATTTCTACAAAGATTTATCTGGATTAGCATATGGTAGATCGATTTGAAAATCTCACTGGAAGTTTATAGAGAGATGAAGGTGGTCTGAAAGAGGGGACAATGTGATAAAGCAGCAAGGGGAGGCTTTACATGGGTTAGAACAGGGGTGGTGAAACTGAAGGGTTTGGGACGAGGAAGGGATCTGGGAAATACCCTTTGTGTAACCAAAGGTATAAAGAATGGCATTTGCCTTTAGAATGTGAAGAAACTATGTTGTTTAGGGAGAAGATAGGTAAAAAATAATGGGCAAGGCTACCAAAACAAATTGTAGCATGGAAGTTCTAAACCAGGTAAGTCCCAAATTCATAGTTTTGAGCTATTGAAGAAAAAGTTATTAACTTTTCAACGATATCATTCTTTTCACTACAAAATACCACAAACGTACTGCATGATAGAGAAGACTCATACAAGTATTTTAGAGAAGCTTGCTTTATCGACAATGAAACAAAAATATTATTTTATGTCAGAAAAATAGAAATCATCTATGTGCCACATATTTTCCGTTCAAAACCATCTAACGAACATATTAAATAGTAGCCTATATTTCTAAAACATCAATATTTTTTGCTATTGGAGTACATTTTGAGTGTAACATAATTGTGTAATACATATTGGTAACAGGAAAATTCTGCTAACACAAATTAGTGAGCAATCAAGTCCAGGTATAGTGGCGCTGCTCGAACGGTTACCATGGAATTATCTTTGGTAATAGATACCTCTCAGATAGAGCACTGATTACTCCACGTGGAGTGAACATCTATCTGTCACTTGTGATTCCTGTGAATTCCATTGGCTGAAGTGATGCGTTCATTGATGCTTAGCACAGGGTCGGGCACCGCAGCAGTTCCCCTTTCACTCTTACAAGAGTAATCAGTATGTTATCTGAAAGGTTTCTACTAACAAAGACAAATCCATGGTAGCTCTTCGTGCAGCGCGACTATAAAACTATGTTCTGGACGAATATAGTCCATCCTTTTCATTAAGTCTTGCTGTTTATCTACACTTAACTCTGAGTGATCAGTAAAGGACTGCAGTTTCACGATAAAATCATCCATTGTAATTCCTTTGTAATAAGACGTTCTGTTCCGTCCACTCCTCAATGTCACTGAAAGTTGTTTTTCTACCTCCTCTTCCTCTCTGAAATCGTAGTCAGCACATTTTGGTGATATTTCTTGGTATTATTGAGCCTCTTTGCTGCACTTTCAAAGTCTAGAAATTTGCCACCGACATTTAAAGTTTTAAATGGTCTCGATGGCCAAGCTGCTCTTATAACTGTCTCAACATCCCCCATTAATTGGCACTTACTAGCTCTCCATCTATTTTCCATTAGTCCAAAATCATGGACGGAGGCACTAAAACTATGTCCAGCTTGTTGAAACTTATAGTTGATCTGATCAAACAAGACCACCTTAATAAATACAGAAACACTATCATTAGATTTTTTATCTGTCCTGCGCAGTTATCACTCCATATGATCAAATTTTCCTTACTTGTTAGATAAGCATTAAGAACACAAATAATTGGTGGACGGAATTGGAAAGAATGATATTTAACATAGGCATGGGAGATTTATGGAGAGCAGAGAAGTCAAATTATAGCGGTTTTTGTAAGGAAGTGAGAACTAGACTACAAGACAGATAGGCAAGAGATATGGGAAAGTATAGACGAAAAAAATCTTTGAAACTCTACAAGCAATTAAAGACAGAACGGGGCAGGGAAAATATATATAGATCAATGTGACAAAACTGGAAGAGAAGGCATATCATGGATGAGAAGTAACGAGGCAGGGGTATGTGAATTTTGTGGAGATGAAGAAAGCACTTTTCATTACCTGATAGAATGTAAGGAGTTAACAAATTACAGGAGAAAAATATGGGATAAGAAATGGGACAGTGTGAGCAAAGAGATATTTATTTATTATCCATTTTTTTATTCCTATTTTGCCCAACGGTATATTAGGAGTATAGTTTACAAATGTATGATTATAAAACAATTTACAAAAACACAAAAAATTCAATATCAAGCTTACAAACAGTAAACATCAAGATGAGTCATTTAGCTTAAGAAATATTTTGTTTCAGAAAGCCATGAAATATTGATTACTTTTGTAATTCATCAGAATATATGTAAGTGGTTTTGAAAAAGTGTAACCTAAGGATTGAAGCAATAATTCAAGTTTCTATCTTTCAAAACAGAAAAAATGGGCAATCAAATTAAATGTGAGGGACATCTTGAAGATCTGGATTTTATTTTGAATCGAAATTAGTAAGCTGAAAATTTGCCATGTTCATTTAAGAATTGAGTGAGAACATAGGATTAACGAAGTTACATTTATGTCTGTCAGAAGCTGTTGGGAAATATAAATCCTTAGTCAAAGGACCACAATCACTTTTTAACCAGTGCTCATTCCAGTCGTTGATGATAATCTCCTTCAGTGTTTGCCCCACATAAGAAATAGGGCATAGAGTGTAAGTCTCTGGAGGATCTGAAGTCGCATCTCTGTTTGCAAGCCCATCTGCACGTTCATTTCCGACAATCCCTACGTGTCCTCTGACCCATAAAATACACAGATGAGAACCACTTAATAATTGATTTCTTATTTCAGACGCATGTTATCGGGGATGGCTGAAAAGAAAAATAGATGTACAGGAGAATTCTTATATAGGTTAAGAGAAAAGTGGATTAGGGTAAAAGAAGCGAAGGTCAGAAAGAAATGACAACAAGCTGCTCAGGAAAACCAAAGGCTTATGGCCAGGGGACTTGAGTCAGCAAGTAAATCTTAGGTCAGCAATTTCATGTATTTGTACAGGATGTATAATAGTGCTTGTTAAATTTCGGTAATGGAAACTATACAAGTAAATATCAATATCAGTATTTGTTAGGTTAGTTGCTTTGTCATTACGAGCATGAAGGAGAGCAGATGCCATTTCATAGGCTGCTCTAGAAGGTTCACCCTCGTGCCATCAATACATAACTCCATCCCCGAAATTATAACAGCTTTATTGCCTTGAATGCGTCACTGTCTTTGAATGATTCTCCCTTTAGTTTCTTCGTGTGCTTGATTTCCTTGAACCTGTCATTCACCTTTCTTTTTGACCTAGTATTAGCTACTATTTGCTACACTTAACATTCTGAAAAAGCAGAACAAAACAAAAAAGTCTTCCTTCTTGCAAGCAGAACCGAATGGGACATAACTGGTATAGAACTGCCATGGGTACTACACATGCATGCAACACATTTGTCGAGAGCAATTTCAGTTACTTGAAAAGTTCATGGCACATAGCGTATTCTGGACTACATTGGCCTTGGTCCATAGATGATTTTGAGATACATGACTAAACATCGATAACAGTGGCACTTAGCTGGTTTAGAACTTCCATGCTACAATTGATGTAATAAGGTTAATGTGTGTAAAATATAGGTAAAATATAATTAATTTGGGAAATTTTGGGGCAAACCAAGATCAAAATGACTGAGGAAGATAAGTAAATACGAAGAAAATAAAGATGAAGTCTTTAGATAAAGATGCAAATAGGGACTGATACCGTCCCTGTTAGGCTATATCATCATAATAACCCCGAAAGTCTGATTACATGCATAATTAAGGGCGGATAGATACCACAATATGAATTAAAGTTATAATAAATATAGGATAATGATTAAGCATACAAGTGCAGATACTAAACAGGCAATCCCAATATATATATTATTAAAAGCATGAACCTAACGTGTTAAGGGAGAGGGCAAAATGAACATTGTCCCGCACAGACAGGTTCTTTGGGTATTTCTTGCCGACAAAGGTGGCATTCTCCAAGGGTAGACCCTCGGCGCCAGCCTAAGCATTGACCTGAATATAACACGTGACGAGAGAAGAGACTCTGGAATCTAAGGCACACAGTTCCAAACATGCTTATGCATTAATTAGCTAGACTGTGGGAAAGAGAAATTCGCGTGGAATACATGCCTCATACACTAGAAATTGCTATTTATTCAAGAGTAGGGATAAAACACAACCTATAAGGGACAAGCAGCCGGTCACATGACCTCTAAAGTGTCCAAAATTCGGCGAAAGGAAGGGGAAATTCGTGCAATGGCGACATTCGATGTTTGCTAGGAAAATCACTCTGTTTCGGCGTGTGAGGGAGGCAACAAGTACAGAAATTTCATCAGAGTCCGCGTTCGTGGATAGACGGAGTAACTCACATTAAGTGGTTATCGAACACTCTGTGGTAGCAAATGAGGGAAACTTGCACTCGCTACAACGTCATTTAGATGTTACCAAACTCGGTTCTTTTGTTTAATAATCCTCCGGAAATACTACGTTATGCGAAGTAATTCACTACCGACGTTTAGGAACAACGCGTACACTGATACATATAAGTCGTGTCATGCGCGCAGCAACGTGAAAGTCTCAAATCTCGCGCCTAATGTGCGAATAACATCGTCAATAGTGGCGAGTGGAGAGGACTAATTATAACAATAAACTTGGTATTCAAAGGTCGTGGTGTCTTATATGTGATAATACCCACACCCTGTCAGGACGCACCCACTCCCTGGAACTCAAAAAGCGAGTACTCATGCAAACCTACCCTGAGAAAAACCCCGACCTGTTGGAAACCTCCCATCCATAGTCCTCACCTATCACATATCATACCTTATGAGGTGTTGAGTGCCGGGAGGGCTCAACGAGGTACTTAACGGGCAAGGACCGCCTCATAAATTGGCGCCACAACGTGGTTAACGTAGTCCTGACGGTACCATCAACCCAACGTGGTTAACCTAGTCCTGACTGTACCAGTGACCTACAACATTTGGAGCATTCTTCGGTGTCTCGACTGATGTATTCACCGTCGTAAGTACCGCCAACTAGACCTTGGAACCAACGGAGCCCAGAACACCTAGGACGATGCACCTGTGAACAACGCAACGGAGTACGACTTCACGCAGGACAGCCAATGTCGACAAGACAACAACGTAGACGCAACAATACTTCGTAGTGCAACACAGCTCCAAAACCCCCCCATGTGAAAGTGATAAAACCCTGACTCAGGAAGACAGCAACACCAGGCACGGACATCAACAGTACGTAAGTGGAGATAATTGGATGTAAATGTATTTTTTGTTTTATAAATTAATTGTTGTATTTGCATGAGTAGATAGATGCTGCCAGTAGGAATAGGACTTAGAAAAGTGTGCATAAAAAAAATTAACGAAATTTTGAGAACCCGGAAAAGTGAGTAAAAAGGAATAAGCGGATGATACTCCGAAATAAGAAAGTAATTGAGATAGGTAGCAACATGGCAGACAATAACACTTTAGAAGTGTACCAGGAATCTGAGGGAATGGATGTAGGCGTTGAGGGAAACAGAGAATGTAATATTAGGCAGGCCGAGGTAACTACTCCGGTACCGAACGGGAATACAGCAAGTGTGGATAGCATGATGCAAATGTTACTAGAGAAGATGAACTTGATAGGCAATGAGTTAGGGGAGATAAACAACAAAATTACCTCTCAAGGTAATGAGCTAGGCAATGAATTAGGGGAACTGAACCGTAAGATTACCGCTCAAGGTAGCGAGTTAAGCAGTAAAATTGCCGCACACAGTAGTGAATTGGCAGATATTAGTAAACAACTCAAGGAGCAAGAAAGTAAATTTACAACGGCACAGGGAGAAATGAGTAACCAGATAAATAGGCAGTTTAGTGAGGTCATGAGTGAGGTAATTGGAGTAAGAAATAACCTCCAGGGTGAAATATGTGTAGTGAGGAGTGAACTCAGATCCACTCAGGAAGAGGTGCGACAAATTAGGGCAGATTATAAGGAAGCTGGCAGCATGAATAATAACATCAGTGTAACAATGGATAATAAGATAGATGAGTTAAGGAATGAGACCATGACTACATGTGTCAATATTTCAGACAAGTGTAACGAATTAGAGGTTGGGGTTGCATCCGAATTGGAAAGTGTAAGAGCTTTAATAGGGGAAAGTCAAAAATCATGTGCCAACGAGATAGTTAAAGTACGGGATGAATTGACACAGGTAGTCACCTCACAATGTGATAAGGTACGAGAGAAGATGAAAGAAATAGCTGTTAGAGAGGTAAGGGAATTATGGAAACGCGGAGAAAACCCTTTACAAAGTCCCGCTTCCACACTTCCTGTCACCTCAGACAATGTACTTCCTGTCACATCAGACAATGGAAGACTGAGTGAAGAAAGAACCAATATTAGTGTAGATGACCCATTGTCACATTCTGACAGTAGTTACCGATTTCATAACGCGCCCGGGACTCGCCATACAATACCTATGTCAATGCAATTTCTAAGCGAATTGCCTGTTCCACAATTTGATAGCACGCGCGATAACGCCAAACAATTTATCAACGATTTAGAGGCATATTTTAACTTAAGAGGAATCCCGGAAGAATACAAGATGATAATAGTTCAGAGGGGCCTGAAAGGACATGCTTTAAATTGGTTTCGGCTGACGGTAGGGGAATCGGCACGGTACAATCACTTTCGGGCGGCCTTCATACAGAAATATTGGAGTGACGCCGCACAATACAACGTCAGGAACCAAATTAATAATGGTAGGTACCCCAGAGGCTCTCACGAATCGATGACGGACTACTTTTTGAGACTAGGACAATTGAGTAAACTCTTGGAACCAGCCATGCCGGAAGACCAATTCATAGCGCTTATGGGAAATCACTATCCCGATGTAATCAGGAATCATATCGTAGTGGCACGACCACGGACAATGGGAGAAGCGATAGACTTGCTGACCGCATTACAGGGACATGGAACACAAACAGGTTGGACTGAAGAAAACTTAGACTTTAGGCCACAACCCAGACGACATTTCAATGATGGGATGAGAGCACAACAGCCTAGAAACGGGTACCATAACTATAACCCAGGCAACAGGGATAGGAACCCGCGACCATATGATACACGGCTGAGGGAAGAATGGCGACACAGCAGCCATCAAAATAGCAATAACAGGCCTCCACAAACGTACCCTCTGAGGTACATGTCCTTCGCCCGGCGTGGACACGCAAGTAATAACAATACACTTCCGGGAAACAATAGACCTAGAAGCCGTGAAGAGAATTACCGAACTACGACCACTAACGACCGTCCCATAGTTGAGAGCCAGACGCAGGCAACATTGCCACGCCCACCTTCGCCGCTGACGAGCACGCACACCTTTTACAATGCAAATGCAGCCAGTACGAGTCAACCCAGGACTCCAACCCCGACGGAAAACTAAGGTCCGGATGGGTGGATTCCCCGCACGCATCCGATAAGAAGACACTCCGAGTCGCACAAAACCTTGGGGACGTAGAATTAAGCAGTACAAGAATACAAAAACAGTTGGAACCAGTAGTGCCGCGAATTAAAGAAAATAACAGTTTTGGAACAAGCGGTAGCAAAATTACGACATTAGAAAGGAACACTGCAACGCAAGAGGTTATGGAGGCACCGAGAATAAGTGGTGAGATAGCAGGAATGACTTTTAATATGGTAGTTGATACTGGGTCATCTGTAACCGTATGCAGCGAAAACCTTTACGACCAGTTGGTTAGTCTGAAAATAAAAATGCAAACATTGCCGGTAAAGAATGCAGTATGCAGTGGCGCGATTGGACGGACAAAGCAACGTATAACTAAACAAATCTTGCTTAACACCAGGGTGCAAAACAACGAAATGCAGTTTGTATGTTTTGTCGTGAGAGGACTCGCAACTGATATTATTTTAGGAAGCGACCTAATACACATGTTGAAATCAAACATTGATTACAAAGAATCCCAAATCACATTTAATATATCAGGGACTAAGGTAGAAATTCCATTAATTTCTGGACCTCAGGAAAGTCATGTTCACCTGTCCGAGGGGGAGAGCAGATTACAGGACGAAGAATTTTACGTACAAGCCATTCATATTGGGAATGACGGTGGAGTAAACGATAGAAGTCTGCAATGTTTACAAAATAGACTGGAGTGCAGTGACCTAGAGAGCAAGACAGCTGATGGCATAATGCACGCAGAAGAGAGGGGCAGACATAAACAGACGGAGACAATAGAGCCCTTCGCGGAGCAGGTAGAAACACGAATCGGACAGCTGACCCAACTTTCCATAGAACAACGACAGAGACTGCAAAACATTTTGTTAAAGAACCAAAATATTTTTTCCGCTAGAACTGGCAGATGCAATATGTTTACATATTCATTTGAAGTTGCTGAAGTACCAATCAACCACTACAAATGTAGGATTATACCCCAGGAAATAAGGGAGGCAGTATCTGAAAAGATAACCGAAATGTTGCAAGACGGAATAATAGAAGTTTCGGGCACACCGTACGTACAACCACTGTGTATTGTTAAGAAAAAGAACGGTACAGTCAGAATAACTATCGATGCGCGACATTTGAATCAATTTATCAAGCCTGATAATGCGAGGACGCAAAACATAGAGGAAATATTAGCCGGAATCGGGAGACAGAAATGGTTTACATCTCTAGATCTAACTAACTCATACTTACAAATTGAAGTAGAGCCAAAATTGCGGAAATACCTAGGATTCATCCATCAAGGAAGAGTGTACTGCTTTCGACGATGCCCGTTCGGCTTGTGCGTCTCAGGGAGTGGTTTCTTGCGAGCCATGCACGCTGTATTTGGAACAAATACTGGAAATTACATTTCCCAATACGTGGACGACATATTAGTGCATGACCTAGACACCGACTTACACCTGGACCATCTGGAAACGATACTAGACCGAGTTGGAGAGTGTGGCCTAACCTTAAACTGGGACAAGTGCAAGTTTTTCGCACAGACTGTAACATTTTTAGAATATGTAATTTCAGGTGAAACTATATCACCGGATAAGGAACGCATAGCATCCATTTTGAAAATACCGCGACCACGGAATGCGAAACAGGTGAAGAAGTTTTTAGGTGTGTTAGGATACCAGAGCCGATTTTTAATAAATTATGCCAAGGAAACGGCTCCTCTGAGGGCACTGTTGTTAAAGAACACTAAATGGAGTTGGTCGGACCTAGAGGAGAATACATTCAATAAATTGAAACAGTTGTTTGCCAACTCGATATTATTAACACGCCCCAGAGCGGACTTGCCTTTCATTATGTATACCGATGCTTCAATGGTTGCATACGGGTGCATTCTAACCCAGGAATACCCCGAAGGGGAGCTCCACGTCATTGCGACAGCGTCAAGGTCGCTAAACGCTGCTGAAAGAATAGCATGTGTTACTGAGCAAGAGATTGGTGCTATATTTTTCGGAATACAAAAGTTCAAACATTATATTTATAACAAACCAGTCATCATATACACCGACCACGTGAGCCTAGCGTTTATAAAGAATTGTAAGATGACCAGTGGAAAAATATCAAGGTATATCCACGAGATAATGTCATACCGTGTAGATATAAGGCACATCCCCGGAAGCTGTAATATTTTTAGTGACCTTCTTTCGAGGATAAGCATGGGTGAGAACCTTCCCGAGACTGTACCGAGTGCGCAACGAGAAGTCAAAATAATGAAATTAGACTTAAAATTGAATGACAGAGTGGCTACAAAATTGAAACGATTAGAGGAATACCAGCGAAACGACAGTAAATTGGCCAAAATTCGGGAAACTCTGCCCCCAATTGGACCAGAAAACAAAGAAAAGTTAGGTTTATTTGAAAATGTGATATACAAATTACATGGAAGACACGTACCTGCCTGGAAAGTATATATACCCGCCGAATTAGAGGAGTTGGTAATTGAGGCATACCATGTTGCATTAATTCACGCAGGCGTAGACAGAACGTGCTTAACCATATCGGAACACCTCTACTTGCCAAAATTAGGAAGAAAGGCCCGAAAAATTATATCCACTTGTGAGATCTGCCAGAAGGCAAAGCCCCTTAATATTAAATTCGATAGAGCACGGTTGGCCATATCTAGAGATTCACCTTTGAAAATGATCGCTCTGGATGAACATGGCCCATTGCCCACAGGTAGAACTGGCCTAAAGTACATATTCGTCATGGTTGACGTAATGACGAAGTTTGTAACCCAGTACCCACTAAAGAGGTTAACCAGCGCCAAATGCGCAGAAAAGATAGTTAAGGAATACATTCCTAGGTATGGCAAGATGGATGCAATTTTGCTGGACAATGCAACTGTACACCATGGACATAAGTTTGTTAACACGCTCAAAGAAGCAAATGTCAAACTATACTATATAAGCTCTTATCACCCACAAAGTAATCCCTCCGAGCGCACAATGCGCGACTTGAATACGTACCTGAGAGTATTATGCCATGTAAAGCACGCTAGATGGCCTGAGTATCTACACTACGTTCAATGGATTATGAATAATTCTGTACACCCCAGCCATGGATGCCCACCGGTGCAGCTCATGTCCGGACAGTCACCAGACCCAATAATAAAGGGCGTCCCAAAATCCTTACCCATTATTGAAGAAACGGAAGCAGAAAGAATTAAGCGAGCCTTTAAAAAAATAACAGACAGAATTAACAAACGAAAGAGCAAAGCCACGAGACACGCACATACTTGGAAACCGCAGGCAGGAGACAAAGTTTTGGTTAGGAATTATGACAAGTCCTCATTGCTGAAGAAACAGTATAAGACGTTGAACTTGTTATGGAAAGGACCTCTGGAGATAATCAGCTGCGTGGGTGACAGAACATTTAGACTAGGTGACATTAGAACTGGACGAGAAGTAGGGAAATACCATCTTGACTCGATACGCCCATTCAAGGAGGCGCATAAATCGACACAATCGTGACTCATAGACCGTCAGGCATTATCGCGAGGGAATGACATTGAGATAGATGTATTCAGATTAAATTAGTGAGAGAGAATAAGGCTGTAACAGATAATCTAATGGGAAGAGAACGCAGTTTTATCAAATGAATAAGTATGTCCCTTCGAGTATGCTTACTTTCTTTTCTTTCGTTCCCTCCTTCTTTGTTGTTGCGACGAGAAAGCATTAAGCAAGTCCCACGTAGAGCGTAAAATTGGGAAAGGACCCCTTAATGTCCCAAATGAATGTGAAATTGGCAGCTAGGCCAGAAAGTACACGTATAATATGTATAAAAGAAAACAATTTATATAAAGTAAGGTATGCGTAATAAGGCAACAAATGGAGGAATAAAAATTAAATAACAAAAAAACTATGTGATCTGTATATTTAACCAAGGGAATAATTGTTTCATATGAGTGTTATATTGTGTATGGGTAATGAAAGAATGAATGGAATTCCAATGTAATTAGTGACACAAATATCTTTGTTGAGCGGTTGCCAAGCTCGAAAAACCTGTTTGTGAACTATAAAGGACATGTTGAGATAATGGCCGGAAAAGAGAACAGCGGCAGGACAGAGAGACAATGGTCAAATACCTGGTATGCCAGGGACAAAGCCTGAACCACTGTGTAATGATCCATTGTAATAGTTTTAAGAAATATTGTTTGTGTACTTCATGTAATGTTTTGTATAAGTTAATATGTAATTAATCTCCACTCGTTCACTACCGACGACGCATATCATAGTATACATACACGCATACACCAACCAGCTCACACAATGATGGGATATTCTGAGAATTTCGAAAGTGACTTTTAATATAAAAGCCCTGTTTTAAATTATCAGAAGGGCATATGATACCGTCCCTGTTAGGCTATATCATCATAATAACCCCGAAAGTCTGATTACATGCATAATTAAGGGCGGATAGATACCACAATATGAATTAAAGTTATAATAAATATAGGATAATGATTAAGCATACAAGTGCAGATACTAAACAGGCAATCCCAATATATATATATTATTAAAAGCATGAACCCAACGTGTTAAGGGAGAGGGCAAAATGAACATTGTCCCGCACAGACAGGTTCTTTGGGTATTTCTTGCCGACAAAGGTGGCATTCTCCAAGGGTAGACCCTCGGCGCCAGCCTAAGCATTGACCTGAATATAACACGTGACGAGAGAAGAGACTCTGGAATCTAAGGCACACAGTTCCAAACATGCTTATGCATTAATTAGCTAGACTGTGGGAAAGAGAAATTCGCGTGGAATACATGCCTCATACACTAGAAATTGCTATTTATTCAAGAGTAGGGATAAAACACAACCTATAAGGGACAAGCAGCCGGTCACATGACCTCTAAAGTGTCCAAAATTCGGCGAAAGGAAGGGGAAATTCGTGCAATGGCGACATTCGATGTTTGCTAGGAAAATCACTCTGTTTCGGCGTGTGAGGGAGGCAACAAGTACAGAAATTTCATCAGAGTCCGCGTTCGTGGATAGACGGAGTAACTCACATTAAGTGGTTATCGAACACTCTGTGGTAGCAAATGAGGGAAACTTGCACTCGCTACAACGTCATTTAGATGTTACCAAACTCGGTTCTTTTGTTTAATAATCCTCCGGAAATACTACGTTATGCGAAGTAATTCACTACCGACGTTTAGGAACAACGCGTACACTGATACATATAAGTCGTGTCATGCGCGCAGCAACGTGAAAGTCTCAAATCTCGCGCCTAATGTGCGAATAACATCGTCAATAGTGGCGAGTGGAGAGGACTAATTATAACAATAAACTTGGTATTCAAAGGTCGTGGTGTCTTATATGTGATAATACCCACACCCTGTCAGGACGCACCCACTCCCTGGAACTCAAAAAGCGAGTACTCATGCAAACCTACCCTGAGAAAAACCCCGACCTGTTGGAAACCTCCCATCCATAGTCCTCACCTATCACATATCATACCTTATGAGGTGTTGAGTGCCGGGAGGGCTCAACGAGGTACTTAACGGGCAAGGACCGCCTCAGGACCCATTAGTTCGACAACCTCAGAGTTCGAGTCTATTGGGCCCAAGGGTAAGCAGTAACACAGTGTAGGAAAACGTATGGAAATGTATACTATTATGTGTTTCAAATGGGAAGAGTTCTCGCCTGTAGCCAATCAGATGCGTTAGAGCCTTCAGCGTTGCCACCTCGTTATCCCCACTGTTTTTATATTTCCCTTTCTCTCTCTCGCACACTTGCGAGTGTTCGTTGCGCTAGACGTAAGGGAACGTAATCTGAATTTTACAAAAGTTTTATAATAATGCAGTTGCTGAAATCACAATTGCAACATATATTCGTATATTACGCAAATAGTTTAAATATTTAGTTTAAAATTGATTATAGTTTATGAATTACTTATTTTTCTAATCCAACGAAAATGCCAGCGGTACATCCATATAGCTGTTAATGTTAAGTTAAGAGATAATGCATCATTGTGATTGTCTTCATCGTCTGAGTATTGCAAATTTATGATGATAGGTTCGAAAATTTCGTTACGTGTTATTTCTTTCCAAATGTCGTATTCTTGTTGTGTTCCTTGTAAATTTCTTCGTGAATAACTCATTCAACGTCAGTCAGTTTAAAAATATTATTTCTGTTTGCAACATAATTTGAGCCCATATTAACTCTATTGGATTGTTCTAGCAGTAGTAAGGGGGAGAAGGTGGATCTCGTCTCATTGGCCCAATTATACACTTTTTCATGGAAGAGTACCTGAATAATACTGCTTTGAACTCTCTAGAGTAAATAGAGATTACGAACCATTCATAAACAGACACGTTCTGACAGACTAGCAAGAAGTGTATCGTTTTCTGTCATCAAATTTAACAAACACCTTGGCTTATTCAAAGTACATATACGAGTATCTTGTACCACGTCATGTCAAATGTTTACGTTTCAGCTCTGAGTAATTTCAAATATACGTTCACGCATACACGCCGATCAATAATGATAATCATTACAGTGCTTACGTCGCAACGCATTGTTGTAATGTAATGGTATCTAATTTATTTGTATTAGGAAAACCATTTGAGATAAAAACATGGGGCTTTTACGGTTATGTTAAATACATTACTCTCTCCTTCCTCATGGATCAGTTTTTTTCAAAATCTGAATTTTTGTCTTAGTGCGAATAATATTTATTAGAGATTGATTAGTTTGGCGCTCGTCATACACCACATAGGGGGAATGCAATACGACAACACCGCAGGACTCCGATTGGTTGCTCACCTAGTGGCGCTCAAGGACAAATACCTACCCATTTGAAACGCATAATAATTTGTAAATGAATAGAAATAAAGATTACTATTAGTAGAACAAGCATTTCTAAGAGTGGGTAGAGTAAGGGTTGCACGTGAGATTTAGCTAGAGTGTTTAAATGGAACAGCGGTGCTCTGACGTTTGATGTATGTAGACAATCTCAGCGAGATACATTGTTAAAAAGTATCGATTGTGACGCAGCGTGTCCTTTGTCTGAACGTTATCGCAGACCGACAGTTGCCGCTCACACAGCTACACTAATTAATAACGATCCGTATTTCTTTACCAACAACAAACACGCACCCTGCGGATTAGATAGCAGTTTATAAAGACGGACAGCTCGATGTTCATTACGCCACCCTACTGTGCTGTCTGGTATGTGATTCACATGTAGAACAGGATCCAACAATGTTCTCGTCGTTAGAGTGAGCGAAATCTGAGACCAAAAGGCTAAGTCAAGTGGTCCATGGCTCTTCTTAAGTGTTGCTTCACGCCTTTACAGAGAAACTTGTGAGGAACTTCCCAAATATGCTAGAAGCACGTTTCCTTAAGCCCTTACTGGTATTAATTTACAGGAAGTGTGTCCGCCTCGATAGCGCAGATGACAGGATATTTGTCTCACGTTCAAGAAGTCGCGAGTTCCAATCTCATTCAGGGCGAGTTATCTAGATAAGGCTTTTTCCTGAATTTTTCCTTGTCCTCAAAGACGAATGTCGGGTAACTCTAAGCTCTATGAAACCTGTGATTTTTGGAACATCATTTCACCTATTTCATCGTCCGATATGACTTAACGTTGGAGGACGTAAATTACAAATTACAGAAAGTGAAGAAAGTACTCCATTCCAACCAAAATGCAAAATAAGCATTTAAAATAAAGGTCCGCTTGTTTTATATTCCGCATTATTTTAGCGTACTCGAAAATACGTCAAATACTGAACGTGGTCAACAGAACAGAACAATAGACCGCAGGACATGCAGGAGGACTTCCAATTCAACTCTGGTTCTTAGAAAGTAGCTAGGATGGAAGTTCGAAGTGAGGAAGGAGATGATGTAATATGACCGTGGAATAGATGAAAGGAAAACTGATTGTGGAAGAGTTGGTACGATGAATGGTGAAAGAAACCAGCGCACGAACTACTGATGTGCGAACCTCAAAAATTGTTATTGAGACGCACCGGCCACGAAGACAAAAGCATTGCTCTTTGTTCTTTATCAATGACACTAGCCTCGTTTACAGGTAATGGGGCAAAGGGCAGTTACTTGTGAAAAAGTCAACAATAACTCGGACAATTCCAAGGTTGCTTATTTTGCTATGATCTTAATTGTATAGTACTTTCAACCAGTTACTGTAAAATAAACAACTTCCTTTTAAGTTACAAATGCTTTATTTAGTATTATTAAACACAGTGAAATAAAATGCTTGTCTCATTACGTAACGTATTTCGTTTTGGTTAACATTATCTACATATCTTTGATATTTCTCTGTTCTTTTTATTATTTAATGTTTCCATCCTTAATCTGAGTAGCATTAACTTCCCTCTAAAAGGTTAAAGTTCCATATTGTGACGGGGCTAACCATGGATGTTAAAGGATAAAGGAACACATGGCCAGATCGTACACGGGGAGAGTAGCTCTATAGGTAGGGAATGCGTGCTTTACGAGAGCCTGGGACTTTCTATTAGGTTACAAAAAAACTACAACTCACTTAATAAGAATATTTACTGAACTAAATAAGCATATTACAAAGATGGCCATAGCGGCCGTTTACCTGACCTCAAAAGGTTGCGTACAAACCGATCTATTCGAGCCAAAGGCTGAACCAAGAGAGAGCGAGCAACCAGCTTATACAAACTTTTAACCAAGCCATGGAGTGGGGAGTGACGTCACACGTACTACTGAAGTCATATAAACTATTATTAGTATTAATTAATAGTCACTTGTGTTCCGAGTTCGAATCTCGCTCAGGGTAGGCCGCGCCGTGGCTCAGTGGTTAGACCGCTTGGCTCTCACCAAGGCGAACTGGGTTCGATCCCAAGCGACCGCAAAGTGAGATTCGTGGTGGACAACACGGCGTTGGAGCGGGTTTTCTCCGGGATCTCCGGTTTCCCCGGCTTCTCATTCCACCGGTGCTCCATTTTCATCTCATGTATCATCAGTGTCATCGCCTGTGGTGCCGTATGTAGTAAAAGCGGGCGTTAAACACTACACATTTCATTTCATTTCGCTCAGGGTGAGTTACCTGGATTAGGTTTTTCCGGGGTTTTCCCTTATCCTTACAGACGAATGTCGAGTAAATCTAACCTCCGTGGACCCTGGACCCATTAGAGCATCATTTCATCCAATTCATTCACCGTCCGATATGACTTAACGCTGGAGGACGTAAATTACAACAACAACAACAACAACAACAACAACAACAAAACTTGTGACATCTCTCCCTCGCTTTCCCGAAGATCAATGTTTACATTCATTGTAAAACATTTTTAAATTAATCTTGAAAGTGTTACATTACATTTTTCACAAAGACAACTTTTTCTTCTTGTTTTTCATAAAGTGTGTTTTGTTCACAATATAATATATGCAAATTCATTGAAAATCTGTCTTGTCTCTGAAAGAATATGAAAAATCATGCCAACTTCTTGAATCTAAGATTAAATTTGAATTATTGTTTTCATGTCCATTAGCTGGTTCATACCAATTTTCAAATGTAACAATTCTACATAACTGAACAGGAGATCGGAGTAATCCTTAATCTCACTAACATTAACTTCCCTCTAAAAGGTTTAACTTGTATATGTCCACCAGCTTATTTGCCATCATCGACTGTTATAACGGAATGTTCATATTCATATTCATTTATTGCATCCGTAAATCACACATTCATGATGTGCAATTGTCAAATTACTAACTACACAAAAAATAGTAACAAGAAACAAGAATTACAACAAGTTGTTAAGCATAATAATTAAATCAATAATTAGAACTTACATTCCTTTTATTCCTACCTTTTCTCATTTAAATAATCTTCTATTGAGTAGTAACACTTTTGTAACAAATACTTCTTTGATGTGGTTTTAAACCTTGTGAAGGACTAAATGTTTTTTATTTCAGTTGGCAGTTTATTGTAGATATGAATTCCGTTGAATTTAAAACTGTGCTCATACATTTTCTTTTTATGATAGGTGACATGCAGGTTTGAACTATTTCTCGTGTTATGGTCATGAATATCATTGCTTTTTTGAAATTTATCTAAGTTCGTTTTAACCTGTACTATTATTTCTAAAAGGTAAATTCTTGGTAATGACAATATGCCTAATTTTTTGAACCATTGCTTACAACTATCTGTTCTCTTTAAATTCATCATAATTCTAATTACCCTTTTTTGGATTCTAAATACTTTGATAATGCTACTAATGTTGGAACACATTAAACATCCATAAACAAAAAACAGAAGAATAGCTTCTTTATTGCGGTTTCATAAGTTAAAGATATTATTAATAGTAGCAAGCTACCGTGGAGTATGTCGGTATTTTTACAAACAGCTACAGCACGCTACACGGTGTGTCAGCTTCCTGCGAACTTCGATAGCGTGAGGCACGCGGCGTTGTTCCTGTAACTGTCTAATCCACACCCATTCTGGAGCGTTTTTTATGTGGCTGTTCTGGCGGTAGAAACTATCTATATGTGTGACATAGAAGCTGAGCAACTGCTTCTATATATTCGTTCGGGGTCGTTTTGAAACACCCTGTATACGAACAGTTATATAACATTTAAATAAAGGTAAGCTTTAAAGTGAAGTGGTAGACTTGGTTTAGGGTGACGACGAGTACAAATTTAGAAGTTAGTTTTTACAGTAGTTTCATTCTGTATGCACCATTCTGAGATCTCTTTAAGTTGTTGATTCAAGTATTGATAAGTTGGTTATTTTCTTATTATTTGCAAGAACCCGCAAAAGGCTAAGTCATCGGCACACAACATACAGTTTACGTTTATGATTTTTTTCAGCTGTGAAGGTAAATAATTTATGAAAATATTCTCACCGTGTGTCATTGTTGTGCTGCCGCTACAAGCCGGAGCCGGGCGCGTGAATAGGAGAGAAAGAGACAGAGCGTTCGCTCTATTGTTTTTACCGCGAATGTTCTCGGAAGGTCTGAGGTATTCTAGAAGCAATGGCTGGGGTATAAATAATCCGCAAGGTGTTAGAAGCTTCAGTTGTTTATTGGTATGTGCGACAGTTGACGATTGAAGTGTACCGCAGCAAAACACTGAGTTGGCCTTGAACATATCTGATTGCCAATTTCACATTTTTTTTACTGCAGCAGTAGTGATTCTAAATTTCTGCAAATCAGATTTTCGAATCTACGCAAAACACGTTGACACGATATTAAATAAAGTAGTACTTTAAACTGAGTCATGGGGCAATTTTGTATAAGTGTGCCTAAATTTTGATAATTTCGTTTCATATTTAGTTTCATTAAATCTCCGAGGTAAGAAGTTAGAAATGATTTCAAAATGTTATTATCAATTCCTAACTCAGTGACTTTATGGAGAACTTTTAATCGAGAACTGAGCCATAACAAATTTGAGGTCCACAAAAGCTGCTAGCAGTTATCCTTTCTTCCCTAAAGCCTCTTCAATACCTCGAGTTAAAGTATATGTTCTATAAGACGTGAAGCTTTCCTAGCGACGAATACGCTCCCTTTCTTCTCGGGCAAACAGTCAGGTGAAAAGATGATTAGATATCAACGTTTCGGGTGTGTGCATCTCTCACATCATCAGGATATATATAAAATGTTATAACCACAAATGAAACACTGGATATAACACCAACAATGTGACGTTAATATTTTGATACACTTTTGACAAAGACAAAATTGGTAAAAATTGTATACTTCGAAGGTGGAATAATATCGGAACACGCGACATCCGGTCGTGTAGGCTTGCAAGTCATGCTGGGCTGTTAGTCGGAGGTCGAAAGCCTAGCTGACATAGCTGACGAAGCAGTGAGTCGGTCGCTGCTTCCGTAGAGTTTCGGCATTTAAACCCCAGGGTTTTGGCCCAGGCGGGGGAAGTGTCGCACGTGCTACCGGAATCTGCGTCACCCGATTCTCTGACGGCCACGTCTATAATCTTCAAGAATGAACATCATAAAGCAAGGAGCAGAAACCTTAGGCCAGGTAAAAGCCGCAGTTTTCCTCGTATAGATCATTTATTTTGGTTTTGGGTAGATTGTAGAGTAAACGCTATTTAACCAGAACTACATGTCGAATTTGAACTTAAACCAACCCTGCCTAGTAACCCAGTCTTTGGTACGAACATCTGCCTCCTGATGTAATAACGATAAATGGGAAAGTGTAATTTACCTGCCAGTTGGTGCAACCGGGAACGTTACAGCATAAACAAAGACAAAACACTATCAAAATTCGCATTCCTGAACAAAAGACTGTCTTCAGTAAATTAAATGCCAGGCCAGGAGATGGCGTGAGTGTAGAAAACAATCGCATTTTCAAACTCTGTGTGAACAGATATCTAATGGGGAAGAATCAGGAAGTGAGGTGTGGGATTCAGATTAGGATAACTGAATGAATGTAATGTCTATTTTTGTTATTATGGTACAAATAAAACGTGGTTCAACACACATATGAGTGCTATAAAATACTTTCACCATTCCTTGCATCGATAGAGGTAATTCCTCTATGCATTTGCTCATACAGTCCTTTCAATGCATTTGTACACCCAGATGAGTTTCGTAACTGCACAAGTCCAACAAATTGATCATAAATATCATAACAAAGTACCAATGGTAGCTGAAATTACTGAACAGTAAAACAAATATAATGAGTTTAAGTTCATGTGTTACAAAATCATAATACTGGCACGTCATTTTCAGAAGTTATGAAGTTTTTGTTGACTTTCTCGAAATTTAGTTGACTGAACTTTTTTTTTTTTTTTTTTTTTTTGTTGCTTGTTCCATTTATACCCCGCCTATAACTACTATGGTCATATCGGCGGCCGTTCTCCTTTGGAACATACCGAAGGTGTTAACTCGTTATTTTTAGTTTTTGATTATTAAATCACACGCATATTCACACTCTCATTCATACTTCCAGACTCTGTGAAAGATGGGGAATTATCTTGGGAGAAGAAAAATCTCACCCCCATTGCCGGGAATCGAACCTGGGACCCCTAGCTCGGCAGTCAGGTGCTCTACCGACTAAGCTACGAGGCCAGCCTTGACTGAACTTGTGCACTTATGAAATTCATGTCTTCAATTGTCTCTGAAGTTGTCTTTATTGTACATGACTTTTATATAATTGGTAAAACGTAAGAGAGGGATAAAGTTTTACTACACAAGAGACGCAGGTCTCTCTATTTACTATACATCACTATAACTACGCAGCAAAATGTGTAACATACCAGACACCTCGCGACTTGTGCTTGCTCACGTGACCACGAGCATTTAGTACACACAAACTGGATAGATGGCAGAGCGTTAGTGATTTACCTTTTTTATCTTTTTAGAGCGATTTTAGACCTAAACTGACACTTTGGGTTTCAGATTTTACTATGGCGAAGTAAAACAATTATAAAATTTAAACTCAGTTAATTTGGTATACCTAAATGTTGGTAAAGTGTCAGTTTATGAACATCGGGCGTAGACGTTATCGAACGACTTCCTGTATATTTAGAGATAAATATATGTTAAAGATAAGGCAAATTGTAATTTTGTGACACTTTTTTCAGAATACTTTAAATATGAGTTATTCGTTGTTGAAGTAAACCTTTATAAACCAGTAGCACCAACCCAACACCGCAACCAATTTATTCATTCGTGTATGAAGAATTGCGAACTGTTCAAAATAAAGCTCGGTGACATACCTACTTAAATTTGGTACCTTCGAAGAATGTCCTTGGTATGGACTATTTTTTTTAATTTGTGTTTACTCAAAGGGGTTATAAACATTTTGATTTTAAAACATAATAGGGTGTTTTTATGAAAAGTAAGATGTATATCTTGTAAAATAAGACGTGAAGCTTTCCTGGCGAAGAATATACTTCAAATGTTCTTGGGAAGATCTTTATGTTATATCCAGTTATACAACTGTTGGTAATAACATTTCGTAAAATATCCTGATGAAGGGAGCGATGTACGCTCCCGAAACGTCATTTCAAATCGTCTTTTCACCTGGCTTGTTTCCCAAGAAGATCTGGAATGTATATCTTGTATTTTGTAGGAACTGAAAGGATGACTTTCATAATTGTACAAGTCCACTTTTGACACTATGTGAGTTATATGTCGTTATAATCGTCTCACTGAGCTCTATCGTATAACATTAAAAACATCTCAAGTTTGAGGCATTTCCACTTGCTACTGAGTGCTACACAAGACCAGCGACTACAACTCAGAGAGACATCGTGCGAATAAGCATAAGAACATTAAAGTATGTGATGTTCAACTGTCTCTGATCAAGGACTATAAGATAGCTTTGAGCAAGGTGGAGGAACCTATGCCAGTGGACAAAAAACAAGAGGAGTAGAAAGTGACTACATTTTTTTTTTTTTTTGCAATTTACGCTTTCAAATTTAAGTCATATCGGACGTTGAATGGAATGGGTGAAATTATGCTCAGGTGAGTCCAGGGTCCACAGAGCTTAGAGTTACCCGACATTCGTCGTTCAGGATAAGGGAAAACTCCGGAAAAACCTTATCCAGGTAACTCACCCTGACCGAAATTCGAACTCGGGACGTCTTGAACATGAGGCAGACACGCTTCCACCACGCTACCAAGGCGGGAAAAGTGACTACATATAAGATTATTGAATATAGATCAAACATTGTTACTACTAGCAAGAACTCTAGTGCTTTAATGACAGAGACATTCCTAATAAAAGAAAACACAAAGTTTGCTAAAACCATAGTGAAGAAAGCTAACGATAAAGAAACTCCTCTGAAAGCTGCGAAAGTCAAGAACCTTTCAAGTACCTTGCTTCAGTTCTTCCTGAAAAACAATCGTATTTTTAAACTCTGTGTGATAAATACGAGATACGTCCAGAAAGTAAGTTCTGTTTGGTAATAAAATTAAATTGTGTATAGACACAGAAAAATTATTTCTTGCACAAAATTCTGCAACTCTTAAACTACTTTTCCACATAACGGCTGCAATTTTGCAGGCATTTGTCAAAGCAAGGCACAAGTTTTTGTATACCTTCTTCATAGAAGTTTGCCGCCTGTGTCTTCAACCAGTTGGAAACATTTTCTTTCTGTTCTTCGTCATTGTTGAAGTGCTGACCTCCAAGGAAATATTTGAGATGCAAAAACAGATGAAAGTAGCTAGGAGAGAGGTCAGGGCTGTACGGCGGTGGTCAAACACGTCGCAGCCAAATCCCTGTAGGGTGTATTTCGTCGCGTTTGCAGTATATGGTCATGCGTTGTCGTGAACAAACACAACATCTTTTGACAGCATTCCTAGGCACTTATTCTGTATTGCGTGCCGCAATTTCCTAATTGTTTCGCAATAAACATCTGCTTTCATTGTTTGACCATGCGGTAAGAAGTCAATGAGTAAGATGCCTTTCCTGTCCCAGAACACTGTGCACATCATTTCTCGAGGTGTCAAGATTTGTTTTGACTTAAACTTTGCTGGGGATGAGGTGTGCCTCCATTCCACTGATTGGCGCTTACTTTCAGGGGTGTCGTAAGAAACCCAAGTTTCATCTCCTGTGACCATCTGTGTCAGAAATTCTTCGCCGCTTTCATCATAACTGGTCAAAAACTGAATTGCACTACCCATCCGTTTTTTTTTTTTGAGTTGCTCAGTAAGAATCTTTGGCTCCCAACGTTAGCAAAGTTTACGAAATTTCAGTTTCTGGATAATAATTTCATGAACTAGTGATCGTGAGATTTGGGGAAATTCCATAGCGAGAGCACTAATTGTAAACTTGTGGTTTTCCTGGATCTTGTCATCAATCGCGTGAACCAGTTCTCCTGTAACCAAAGATGGACGCCCACTTCGTTCTTCATCGTGCACTTTACTACGTCCTTCATTGAACTGTCGGACCCATCTTCTCACCACTGGATCACTCATCGCATTTTGTCCGTAAACATTTCAAATTTGACGATAAATCTTAATTGGTTTCACTTTCCTGGCATTCAGAAAACGAATCACAGATCTGATTTCACAAGCGGCGGGATTTTCAATCAACACCGACATTGTAAACAAGCACAACAAAGCGTACGTCGCTGACAGCGGTCTCACACTGGCGTACGTTTCCTCTCCTTCATACAGAACGTCTACCGCGCATTTGCGGAACTGCGATCGCAGCGCTACAGCGGAGATAAATTGAAACAGAACTTACTTTCTGGACGCCCCTTTTATATCAAAGAACAGATGTCTAATGGAGACGAATCAGGAAGTGAGGTGTGGGATTCAGATTAGGATAACGGAATGGTTGTAATGTCTATTCTTGTTATTATTTTCGCGACGCATTGTTGCGACTGGCGTGGCCGGTGCACCAAAGGGACCGATAGTGCTACGCGGAGATAAAACGCTTGCAGAAACAGATAAAGATAGATGACTGGAAGGTTCGCCTTTGTCTGGTGCCGTCTTGATGGTTAGAAAACATTCCACTAATTTCTGGAACAGTGAGTGGAGATATAAAAGAAGCCGTTGCCAGATGGGACAGTGGCAATTGGACTCGATAATTCTGCGCTTGCAGCTGTGATTTGAAAGTGAATACTTTTGTTTATTTATGTGTGCAGAAGTGACAAGAGGATGTGTTGGTTTATGTTACGTCAGCTTGCTGCGAAGGCGTGTACAAACTGTCTTTCTGCGGAAATAAAGGGTATTTTGAATTTCTGCAAACTGGACTTTTAGCTTTACGAACCCACAAAATCACATTATACTGCAACTAAAACGTGGTTCAACACACATATGAGTAATATAAAATATTTCCACCATTCCTTATATCTTTAGAAGTAATTACTCTATGAATTTGATAAACAGCCCAATTTCATGTGTTACAAAATCAAAATATTGGCACGTCATTTTCAGAAGTTACGAAGTGTTTGTTGATTTTTTCGAAACTTAGGTGACTGAACTTTTTTTCTTCTTTCATTTATACCCCGCTTTTAACTGCAATTGTCATATCGGCGGCCGTTCTTCTTTGGAACATACCGAAGGTGTTAACTCGTTATCTTTAGTTTTTGATCATTAGATCACACGCATATTCACACTCGCATTCATACTTCCAGACTCTGGGGAAGATGGGGAATTATCTTGGTCGGTGAAAAATCCCCACCCCCACAGCCAGGAATCGAACCCGGGACCCATAGCATGGCAGGCTGGTGCTCTACCGATTGAGCCATGGGGCCAGCCTTGACTTAACTTGAGCACTTATGAAATTCATGTCTACAATTGTCTCTGAGGTTGTCCATATTATCCATGACTTTTATATAATTGGTAAAACGTAAGAGAGGGATAAAGTTCTACTACACAAGAGATGCAGGTCTCTCTACTTACTATACGTCACTATAACTACGCAGCAAAATGTGTAACATACCAGATACCTCGCGGCTTGTGCTTGCTCACGAGACCGCGAACACTTAGTACACACAAACTGGACAGATGGCAGAGCGTTAGTAATTTACCTTTTCTTATCTTTTTAGAGCGATTTTAGACATAAACTGCCAATTTGGGTTTCAGATTTTACTATGGCGAAGTAAAACAATTATAAAAATTAAACTCAGTTAATTTGGAATACCTAAATAATCGTAAAGTGTCAGTTTATGAACATTGGGCATAGACGTTATCGAACGAGTTCCTGTATATTTAGAAATAAATATATGTTAAAGATAAGGCAAATTATAATTTTGTGACACTTCTTTTGAGATTCCCGGAAACATGTGTTACTCGTTCTTGAAGTAAACCTTTATAAACCAGTAGCACCAACCCAACACCGCAACAAATTTATTCATTCGTGTATGAAGAATTGTGAACAGTTCAAATTAAAGCTCGGTGACATACCTACTTAAATTTGGTACCTTCAAAGGATGTTTATTTTTTGAAATAACTTGTCCTTGGTATGGACTATTTTTTAAATTTGTGTTTACTCAAAGGGGTTATAAACATTTTGATTTTAAAACATAATAGGGTGTTTTTTTTATAAAAAATAAGATGTATATCTTGTAAAATAAGACGTGAAGCTTTCCTGGCGACGAATATACTTCAAATGTTCTTGGGAAGATCTTTATGTTATATCCAGTTATACAACTGTTGGTAATAACATTTCGTAAAATATCCTGATGAAGGGAGCGATGTACGCTCCCGAAACGTCATTTCAAATCGTCTTTTCACCTGGCTTGTTTCCCAAGAAGATCTGGAATGTATATCTTGTATTTTGTAGGAACTGAAAAGATGACTTTCATAATTGTACAAGTCCACTTTTGACACTATATGAGTTATATGTCGTTATAATCGTCTCACTGAGCTCTATCGTATAGCATTAAAAACATCTCAAGTTTGAGGCATTTCCACTTGCTACTGAGTGCTACACAAGACCAGCGACTACAACTCAGAGAGATATCGTGCGAATAAGCATAAGAACATTAAAGTATGTGATGTTCAACTGTCTCTGATCAAGGACTATAAGATAGCTTTGAGCAAGGTGGAGGAACCTATGCCAGTGGACAAAAAACAAGGAGTAGAAAGTGACTACATTTTTTTTTTTTTTTTTTTGCAATTTACGCTTTCAAATTTAAGTCATATCGGACGTTGAATGAAATGGGTGAAATTATGCTCAAGTGAGTCCAGGGTCCACAGAGCTTAGAGTTACCCGACATTCGTCTTTCAGGATAAGGGAAAACTCCGGAAAAACCTTATCCAGGTAACTCACCCTGACCGAGATACGAACTCGGGACGTCTTGAACGTGAGGCAGACACGCTACCACCACGCTACCAAGGCGGGCAAAGTGACTACATATAAGATTATTGAATATAGATCAAACATTGTTACTGCTAGCAAGAACTCTAATGTTTTAATGACAGACACATTCCTAATCAAAGGAAATACAAAGTTTGCGAAAACCATACTGAAGAAAGCTTACGATAAAGAAATTCCTCTGAAAGCTGCGAAAGTCAAGGACCTTTCAAAGTATCTTGCTTCAGTTCTTCCTGAAAAACAATCGTATTTTCAAACTCTGTGTGATAAATACGAGGTACTTCCAGAAAGTAAGTTCTGTTTGGTAATAAAATTAAATTGTGCATAGATACAGAAAATTATTTCTTGCACAAAATTCTGCAAATCTTAAACTACTTTTCCACATAACTGCTGAAATTTTGCAGGCATTTGTCATAGCGAGGCACAAGAATTTGTATACCTTCTTCATGGAAGTTTGCCGCCTGTGTCTTCAACCAGTTGGAAACATTTTCTTTCTGTTCTTCGTCATTGTTGAAGTGTTGACCGCCAAGGAAATATTTGAAATGCAAAAACAGATGAAAGTCGCTAGGAGAGAGGTCAGGGCTGTACGGTGGGTGGTCAAACAAGTCGCAGCCTGTAGGGCGTTTTTCGTTCCATTTGCAGTGTGTGGTCATGCGTTGTCGTGAACAAACACAACACCTTTTGACAGCATTCCTAGGCACTTACTCTGTATTGCTTGCCGCAATTTCCTAATTGTTTCGCAATAAACATATGCTTTCATTGTTTGACCATGCGGTAAGAAGTCAATGAGTAAGATGCCTTTCCTGTCCCAGAACATTGTGCACATCATTTCTCGAGGTGTCAAGATTTGCTTCGGCTTAACCTTTGCTGGGGATGAGGTGTGCCTCCATTCCGTTGATTAACGCTTACTTTCAGGGGTGTCGTAAGAAACCCAAGTTTCATCTCCTGTGACTATCTGTGTCTGAAATTCTTCGCCGCTTTCATCATAACTGGTCAAAAACAGAAGTGCACTACCCATCCGTTTTTTTTTTTTTTTTTTTGAGTTGCTCAGTAAGAATCTTTGGCCCCCAACGTTAGCAAGGTTTACGAAATTTCAGTTTTTCGGTAGCAATTTCATGAACTAGTGATCGTGAGATTTCGGGAAATTCCATAGCGAGAGCACTAATTGTAAACTTGCGTTTTTCCTGGATCTTGTCATCAATCGCGTGAACCAGTTCTTCTGTGACCAAAGAAGGACGCCCACTTCGTTCTTCATCGTGCACTTCAATACGTCTTTCATTGAACTGTCGGACCCATCTTCTCACCACTGGATCACTCATCGCATTTTGTCCGTAAACATTAGAAATTTGCCGATTAATTTCATATGGTTTCACTTTCCTAGCACTCAGAAAACGAATCACAGAACTGGTTTCACAAGCGGCAGGATTTCAATCAACACCGACATTGTAAACAAGCACAACAAAGCGTACAAGGCTGAGAGCGATCTCACAATGGCGTACGTTTCTTCTCCTTCATACAGAGCGTCTACCGCGCATGTGCGGAAATGCGATCGCGGCGCTGCAGCGGAGATTTATTGAAACAGAACTTACTTTCTGGACCCCCCTTTTATATCAAAGAACAGATGTCTAATGGAGATGAATCAGGAAGTGTGGTGTGGGATTCAGATTAGGATAACGGAATGGTTGTGAAATCTATCTTTGTTATTATTTTCGCGAGGCATTGTTGCGAATGGCGTGGCCGGTGCACCAAAGGCACAGATAGTGCAGCGCGGAAACTAAACGCTTGCCGAAACAGATAAAGATAGATGACTGGAAAGTTCGACTTTCGTCTGGTGCCGTCTTGATGGTTAGAAAACATTCCACTAATTTCTGGAACGATGAGTGGAGATATAAAAGAGGCCGTAGCCAGATGGGACAGTGGTAATTGGAGTCGATAATTCTGCGCTTGCAGCTGTGATTTGAAAGTGAACACTTTTGTTTATTTACGTGTGCAGAAGTGACAAGAGGATGTGTTGGTTTATGTTACGTCAGCTTGCTGCGAAGGCGTGTACAAATTGTCTTTCTACGAAAATAAAAGGCATTTTGAGTTTCTCCAAACTTGACTTTTAATTTACGAACCCACAAAATCATATTATACTGCAACTAAAACGTGGTTCAACACACATATGAGTACTATAAAATATTTCCAACATTCCTTATATCTTTAGAAGTAATTACTCTATGAATTTGATAAAACAGCCCTTACAATGCATTTGTACGCCCGGATGAGTTTCATAACTGCACAGGTCCAACAAATGCATTATAAATATTGTCAAAAGGTTGCAATGATAAATGTAATTACTGAACAGTAAAACAAATATAATGAGCCAAAGTTCATCTGTTACAAAACTCATAATATTGGCACATCATTTTCAGAAGTTAAGAAAGCTGCTGGATGTGATCAGTTAAATTTAAAAATCAAAAAATATGCACCTGTGTGTTTACCTAACAGATTACTTGATCCTTTTTAATCTTTGTTGGAGGGTTGGGCATATCCCTGAAGATTAGAATACAGCGTTGGTGATACCAATTTTTAAGAAAGGCAATAGAGGAAAATGGAATTAGTCTGCTATGTCCAGTGTATAAACTATATGCTAAAATAGTTGAAGATGATGACGATGATGATGATGATGATGATGATGATGATGATTCTCAGAAGTTACAAAGTTTTTGTTTATTTTTTCGAAACTTAGTTGACTGGACTTGTGCACTTATGAAAGTAATATCTTCCATTGTAAGGACAGAAGACATACAATACAGAGATTGTGGGTGATTTCAATGCACATTCTAAACAATGGGAATATTCTGATACAAAGTCAGCTTCAAAAATCACCACTGACTTCATTCATTCCAACACAATAGAATACAAAAATGTGGATTTCGTCAAATCATACAATTTCTGTCAAGTACATTTTTTTCTGTGAAGTGAACCGTTTTGAAGATGTCCTTGTTTAGTAGGATATTATACAAATATCACAACTTTTTAACTTAAAACTTCACTTACTTTATGAGAAATGATGATACTTTTTCTTATAAATTGTCCGGGAACATAGCTGATTGCAAATTTCACATTCTTTACTGCGGCAGTGGTGGTTCTAAATTTCTGCAAATCAGATTTCCGAATCTACGCAACCCACGTAGTCACAATATTAAATGACGTAGTACTTTAAACTGAGTCATGGGGCAATTCTGTGTAAGTGTGCTTAAATTTTGAGAATTTCGTTTCATATTTAGTTTCATTAAATCTCCGAGGTAAGAAGTTAGAAATGATTTCAAAATGATATTATCAATTCCTAACTCAGCCACTTTATGGAGAACTTTTAATCGAGAACTGAGCCATAACAAATTTGAGGTCCACAAAGGCTGCTAGCAGTTATCCTTTCTTCCCTAAAGCCTCTTCAATACCTCCAGTAAAAGTATATGTTCTATAAGACGTGAAGCTTTCCTAGCGACGAATACGCTCACTTTCTTCTCGTGCAACCAGTCAGGTGAAAAGACGATTAGATATCGACGTCTCGGGAGTGTGCATCTCTCCCATCATCAGGATATGTATAAAATGTTATAACCACAAATGAAACACTGTATATAACACTAATATTGTGACGTTAATATTCTGATACACTTTTGACAAAGAAAAAATTGGTAAAAATTGTATACTTGGAAGGTGGAATAATATCGGAACACGCGACATCCAGTCGCGTAAGTTTGCAAGTCATGCTGGACTGTCAGTCGGAGGTCGAAAGCCTTGCTGACATAGCTGACGAAGCAGTGAGTCGGTTGCTGCTTAGGTAGAGTTTCGGCATTTAAACCCCAGGGTTTTGGCCCAGGCGGGGATAGTCTCGTACGTGCTACCGGAATCTGCGTCACCCGATTCTCTGACGGCCACGTCTATAATCTTCAAGAATGAACATCATAAAGCAAGGAGCAGAAACCTTAGGCCAGGTAAAAGCCGCAGTTTTCCTCGTATAGATAATTTCTTTTGGTTTTTGGGTAGATTGTAGAATAAACGCTACTTAACCAGAACTACATGTCGAATTTTAACTTAAACCAACCCTGCCTGGTAACCCAGACTTTGGTAGGAACATCTCCCTCCTGATGTAATAACGTTAAATGGGTAAGTGTAATTTACCTGCCAGTTTGTGCAACCGGGAACGTTACAGTATTGTCACCCGAGCGTCGGAACACCCTATAGAGTGGGCAAGCAGGAGACGGTCGTCGTTCGCCCCGCCCCCTCGTTTGTCCTATAGCGTTAAGGAGGGATGGCTGGGACAGAAAACATCACTGCGTCGTCTGTTTCGGTTCCACCTGTGTTCTCGAACTTACGGGATATTTCATCTAATCGAGAACATTCCAGATCGGCAAGCGGACTCTATATAAGCAACACGTCGTGCAAGAGGAGAGTCAGTTCTTGGCGTAAGAATGCAGTGCTAGTGTACGACAAGAAGACTGTGTGAGTGCATCGCAGGATTGTACGGAATTACGAGTGCAAGTGAAATTGTAAGGGACGAACTGGTGAATCGTAATTGTGTGCATTACGTAATTCTGTGTAATTGGCAAGCGTTTAACTGTAAGTCGGTGGAAATAAAGAACATTTATGAGTGGTGCAATTGGACTTCTCATTTCACGAACCCACAAAGTCACAGTATAAACAAAGACAAAACACTATCAAAATTCGCATTCCTGAACAAAAGACTGTCTTCAGTAAATTAAATGCCAGGCCAGGAGATGGTGTGAGTGTAGAAAACAAACGCATTCTCAAACTCTGTGTGAACAGATATCTAATGGGAAGAATCAGGAAGTGAGGTGTGGTATTCAGATTAGGATAACTGAAAGAATGTAATGTCTATTTTTGTTATTATGGTACAAATAAAACGTGATTCAACACACATATGAGTACTATAAAATATTTTCACCATTCCTTGCTTCGTTAGAGGTAATTCCTCTATGCATTTGCTCATACAGTCCTTTCAATGCATTTGTACACCCAGATGAGTTTCGTAACTGCACAAGTCCAACAAATTCATTATAAATATTATAACAAAGTACCAATGGTAGCTCAAATTACTGAACAGTAAAACAAATATAATGAGCCCAAGTTCATGTGCTACAAAATCATAATATTGGCACGTCATTTTCAGAAGTTATGAAGTTTTTGTTGATTTTCTCGAAACTTAGTTGACTGAACTTTTTTTCTTCTTCTTTAACTGCTATGGTCATTTCGGCGGCCGTTCTCCTTTGGAACATACCGAAGGTGTTAACTCGTTATCTCTAGTTTTTGACCATTAGATCACACGCACATTCATACTTCCAGACTCTGGGGAAGATGGGGAATTATCTTGGTAGGAGAAAAATTCCCACCCCCACAGCCAGGAATCGAACCTGGGGCCCTAGTAAGGCAGGCAGGTGCTCTACCGACTGAGCTATGGGGCCAGCCTTGACTTAACTTGTGCACTTATGAAATTCATGTCTTCAATTGTCTCTGAGGTTGTCTTTATTGTCCACGACTTTTATATAATTGGTAAAACGTAAGAGAGGGATAAAGTTTTACTACACAAGAGATGCAGGTCTCTCTATTTACTATACGTCACTATAGCTACGCAGCAAAATGTGTAATACACCAGATACCTCGCGACTTATGCTTGCTCACGAGACCACTAGCATTTAGTACACACAAACTGGACAGATGGCAGAGCGTTAGCAATTTGCTTTTTTTTCGTTTTTAGAGCGATTTTAGACATAAACTGACACTTGGGGTTTGAGATTTTATTATGGCGAAGTAAAAAATTATAAAAATTAAACTCAGTTAATTTGGTATACCTAAATGTTCGTAAAGTGTCAGTTTATGAATATTGAGCATAGACGTTATCGAACGACTTCCTGTATATTTAGAAATAAATATATGTTAAAGATAAGGCAAATTATAATTTTGTGACACTTCTTTTGAGATTTCTGGAAACATGTGTTATTCCTTCTTGAAGTAAACCTTTATAAACCAGTAGCACCAAACCAACACCACAACCAAATTATTCGTTCGTGTATGAAGAATTGTGAACAGTTCAAATTAAAGCTCGTTGACATACGTACGTAAATTTGGTACCTTCGAAGTATGTCCTTGGTATGGACTACTTTTTTAAATTTGTGTTTACTTAAAGGGGTTATAAACATTTTGATTTTAAAACATAATAGGGTGTTTTTATGAAAAGTAAGATGTATTTCTTGTAAAATAAGACGTGAAGCTTTCCTGGAGAAGAATATACTTCAAATGTTCTTGGGAAGATCTTTATGTTATATCCAGTTATACAATTGTTGGTAATAACATTTCCTAAAATATCCTGATGAAGGAAGCGATGTAAGCTCCCGAAACGTCCATTTCTAATCGTCTTTTCACCTGGCTTGTTTCCCAAGAAGATCTGGAATGTATATCTTGTATTTTGTAGGAACTGAAAAGATGACTTTCATAATTTCACAAGTCCACTTTAGGCACTATATGACTTATATGTCGTTGTAATCGTCTCACTGAGCTTTATCGTATGACATTAAAAACATCTCAAGTTTGAGGCATTTCCACTTGCTACTGAGTGCTACACAGGACCAGGGACTACAACTCAGACAGACATCGTGCGAATAAGCATAAGAACATTAAAGTATGTGATGTTCAAATGTCTATGATCAAGGACTATAAGATAGCTTTGAGCAAGGTGAAGGAACCTATGCCAGTGGCCAAAAAGCAAGAGAAGTGGAAAGTAACTACATTTTTTTGTTGTTGTTGCAATTTACGTCCTCCAACGTTAAGTCATATCGGACGTTGAATGGAATGGGTGAAATGATGCTCAAATGAGTCCAGGGTCCACACAGCTTAGAGTTACCAGACATTCGTCTTTCAGGATAAGGGAAAACCCCGGAAAAACCTTATCCAGGTAACTCACCCTGACCGAGATACGAACTCGGGACGTATTGAACGTGAGGCAGACACGCTACCACCTCGCTACCAAGGCGGGCAAAGTGACTACATATAAGATTATTGAATATAGATCAAACACTGTTACTGCTAGCAAGAACTCTAGTGCTTTAATGACAGACACATTCCTAATTAAAGGAAATACAAAGTTTCCTAAAACCATACTGAAGAAAGCTTACGATAAAGAAACTCCTCTGAAAGCTGCGAAAGTCAAGGACCTTTCAAAGTATCTTGCTTCAGTTCTTCCTGAAAAACAATCGTATTTTTAAACTCTGTGTGATAAATACAAGGTACCTCCAGAAAGTAAGTTCTGTTTGGTAATAAAATTAAATTGTGTATAGATACAGAAAAATTATTTCTTGCACAAAATTCTGCAACTCTTAAACTACTTTTCCACATAACTGCCGAAATTTTGCAGGCATTTCTCATAGCAAGGCACAAGTTTTTGCATGCCTTCTTCGTAGAAGTTTGCCGCCTGGGTCTTCAACCAGTTGGAAACATTTTCTTTCTGTTCTTCGTCATTGTTGAAGTGTTGACCGCCAAAGAAATATTTGAGATGCAAAAACAGATGAAAGTCGCTAGGTGAGAGGTCAGGGCTGTACGGGGGGTGAGGTGAAACACCTACCAGCCAAATCCCTGTAGGATGTTTTTCGTTCCATTTGCAGTGTGTGGTCATGCGTTGTCGTGAAGAAACACAGCACCTTTTGACAGCATTCCTAGGCACTTATTCTGTAATGCGCGCCACAATTTCCTAAGTGTCACGCAATAAACATCTGCTTTCATTGTTTGACCATGCGGTAAGAAGTCAATGAGGAAGGTGCCTTTCCTTTCCCAGAAAGCTGTGCACATCATTTTTCGAGGTGTCAAGATTTACTTCGGCTAAACCTTTGCTGGGGATGAGGTGTGTCTCCATTCCGTTGATTGACGCTTACTTTTAGGGGTGTCGTAAGGAACGAAAGTTTCATCTCCTGTGACTATCTGTGTCAGAAGTTCTTCGCCGCTTTCATCATAACTGGTCAAAAACTGAAGTGCACTAACCATCCGTTTTGATTTGAGTTGCTCAGTAAGAATCTTTGGCTGCCAACGTTAGCAAAGTTTACGAAATTACAGTTTTTTGGTAGCAATTTCATGAACTTGTGATCGTGAAATTTGGGGAAATTCCATAGCGAGAGCACTAATTGTAAACTTGCGTTTTTCCTGGATCTTGTCATCAATCGCGTGAACCAGTTCTTCTGTAACCAAAGATGGACGCCCAATTCGTTCTTCATCGTGCACTTTATTACATCCTTCATTGAACTGTGGGACCCATCTTCTCACCACTGTCTTCAGTAAATTAAATGCCAGGCCAGGAGATGGTGTGAGTGTAGAAAACAATCGCATTTTCAAACTCTGTGTGAACAGATATCTAATGGGGAAGAATCAGGAAGTGAGGTGTGGGATTCAGATTAGGATAACTGAATGAAGGTAATGTCTATCTTTGTTATTATGGTACACATACAACGTGGTTCAACACACATATGAGTACTATAAAATATTTTCACCATTCTTTGCATCGTTAGAGGTAATTCCTCTATGCATTTGCTCATAGAGCCTTTCAGTGCATTTGTGCACCCAGATAAGTTTCGTATTTGCACAAGTCCAACAAATTAATTATAAATATTATAACAAATTACCAATGGTAGCTGAAATTACTGAACAGTAAAACAAATATAATGAGCCCAAGTTCATGTGTTACAAAATCATAATATTGGCACGTCATTTTCAGAAGTTACGAAGTTTTTGTTGATTTTCTCGAAACTTAGTTGACTGAACGTTTCTTCTTCTTCTTTAACTGCAATGGTCATATCGGGGGCCGTTCTCCTTTGGAACATACCGAAGATGTTAACTCCTTATCTTTAGTTTTTGATTATTACATCACACGCACATTCACACTCTCATTCATACTTCTAGACTCTGGGGAAGATGGGGAATTATCTTGTTCGGAGAAAAATACCAACCCCCACCGCCGGGAATCCAACCCGGGACCCCAACACGGCAGGCAGGTGCTCTACCGACTGAGCTACGAGGCCAGCCTTGACTTAACTTGTGCACTTATGAAATTCATGTCTTCAATTGTCTCTGAGGTTGTCTTTATTGTCCATGGCTTTTATATAATTGGTAAAACGTAAGAGAGGGATAAAGTTTTACTACACAAGAGATGCAGGTCTCTCTATTTACTATACGTCACTATAACTACGCAGCAAAATGTGTAATATACCAGATACCTCGCGACTTGTGCTTGCTCACGAGACCGCGAGCATTTAGTACACACAAACTGTACAGATGGCAGAGCGTTAGTAATTTACCTTTTTTTATCTTTTTAGAGCGATTTTAGACATAAACTGACACTTTGGGTTTCAAATTTTACTATGGCGATGTAAAAAATTATAAAAATTAAACTCAGTTAATTTGGTATACCTAAATGTTCGCAAAGTGTCAGATTATGAACGTTGGGCATAGACGTTATCGAACGACTTCCTGTATATTTAGATATAAATATATGTTAAAGATAAGGCAAATTATAATTTTGTGACACTTCTTTTGAGTTCTTGAAGTAAACCTTTATAAACCACTAGCACCAACCCAACACCGCAACCAATTTATTCATTCGTGTATGAAGAATTGCGAACAGTTCAAATTAAACCTCGGTGACATACCTACTTAAATTTGGTACCTTCGAGAATGTTTATTTTTTTAAATAACTTGTCCTTGGTATGGACTATTTTTTTAATTTGTGTTTACTCAAAGGGGTTATAAACATTTTGATTTTAAAACATAATAGGGTGTTTTTATGAAAAGTAAGATGTATATCTTGTAAAATAAGACGTGAAGCTTTCCTGACGACGAATATACTTCAAATGTTCTTGGGAAGATCTTTATGTTATATCCAGCTATACAATTGTTGGTAATAACATTTCGTAAAATATCCTGATGAAGGGAGCGATGTACGCTCCCGAAACGTCAATTCTAATCGTCTTTTCACCTGGCTTCTTTCCCAAGAGATCTGGAATGTATATCTTGTATTTTGTAGGAACTGAAAAGATGACTTTCATACTTGCACAAGTCCACTTTTGGCACTATATGAGTTATATGTCGTAATTGTCTCACTGAGCTCTATGGTATGACATTAAAAACATCTCAAGTTTGAGGCATTTCCACTTGCTACTGAGTTAGTGAGTTTCAATGCTACACAGGACCAGGGACTACAACTCAGACAGGTATCGTGCGAATAAGCATAATAAGAACATTAAAGTATGTGATTTTCAACTGTCTATGATCAAGGACTATATGACAAAAGTGGCTGTCTGACAGCGGAGCAGGTAACATCGCAACACCGTGACGACTTGTTTACCTTTTGGGCGCGAGGCGGCGTTAGTAGAACGGGGCAAATTGCAGGCCTAATTCGACATCAAATTTCTTTGTGTTTTCACGTGCGTACTTTCTAATCGTGAGGTGTTAAAATTTAGTGTACTATGGCTGACCCCCCTGATACGGGGCAGCTAATCTACTCCGCAATGCAGACATGTTACCAGCAAGAAGAACAACTTTCTGCTTTCACTTCTCTGCAGCAATCTCTACAGACTCTTCACTGTGAACCAGTTCAAACTTCACTCCGTCCTACAACTTATGATACTAGTGGAAAAGACGAACGTGCTTCTTAGCGACAGCGGACTTCAGGATAATCCGTTGCGCCATTAGACTCCAACATGGATTTTGACTCGAATGATTGTGTACCAAATGGGAACTTGCCAGTAGACAGCTCGGATGTCGGCCCTCTTCAGTCTTGGACGACGAGGCCTTCTACACTATCTCCTCCTTCCACGTCGCGTCCTACAACATCACCTTCTACACCTGGCGTCTCTACACCACGTAGCCATTCCTATCGTTATAGCAGCGCAGATCCCGGACCATTTTATGTGTTTATTGAAAGTTTGGACAAGAATGTGGGTAAGCTACACTCCATGAGTGTGGGTAAACTGCTATTTCGTCACAACCCAACAATCCGGCGTGCAATTGTGCATATTACGTCAGCAGGAAAAAACCGACTGAAAACTGAGGCAGCATCAGCAGAGGCCGCTAACACTATAGTAGAGTCACCGGCATTTACTGGAACATCTTTGGAAGTTTACATTCCCAATTTTCTCATACACAAACAGGGTGTTATTCGCAAAGTGGACACCTGTCTCTCAGAAGAAGAAATTGCTGATTTTCTAGAGAGTGCCTACCCTGTTATTTCTGTCCAGCGTTTTTCTCGACCCACTAGCGACCCTGCAGTACGGCTCCCCATTCCTGTGTGTTAGATTACCTTCCGCTCTCAAGTGTTGCCGACTCATATAGTCATCTTTGGAACGTGCTGCCCGGTGGAACCTCCTGATCCTCCAGTCTATATCTGCACTAAGTGTTTACGCTTCGGCCATCGCTCGCATCAGTTTCGGAGTGCGGCTAGATGCGCTAAATATGCTGGACCCCGTTTCTTAGAAGACTGCACCTCTACTTCAGGTCCTTGCTGCATTCACTGTCAGGGAGCTCACCTGGCAACAGACAGAAAATGCCCAGCATACCGTCAATACCGGGAGGCACGGGTGGCGGCTTCTCGAGTAGATGCCCCTTGCTCGCCTCAGCCATCTCGTCCAACTTACTCACAGGCCGTTAATGGAGCCCTCTCGATGACTGATACACGGTCTTTCCCTCCCCTCCCTGGAGGAATATCTTCTACAAAGTCAGCCACTACTCTTCCGCCGCCTTCCTACACTCCCCGACCAGCACTTTCACCAGGAGTCCAACCGGCCGTTACCCTCGCCACTCCGACTTCACCTGCTATTTCGGTGCCTCGTTTGTCAACACGACCTCCCCCGGACCGAGTTCCGCATTTTCGCCCAGTTCTTTCCACTCTGTATATTCCACAACGAGTACCTGTATCTCCAATAACTCATAATACTTATCCGCCATCTTGGGCGGGTCCTTCATCGCCGTCTGCTCCTACTAGTTTGCAGCTTGTGGAGCAACTACTACAGCTCATAGTTCCTGTATTATCTGCTTTTTCTCCTTCCTCTACGGCCCCTGTTCAACTTGAACTTCTCCGCGACTTCCTTACCAGCTTATTACAAAGCTCATAACCCAACGATGACAACCCAACATTACAGCATGGCTTCAACCTTGTTGCAATGGAATTGTCGTTCTCTACGAGCTAATTATGACTCTCCTGTGCAAGAACTCTTTGTACGCCACATCTCCATCGCCCTGCTGTCTGAAACTTGGTTGACCCCGAATACGTCTCTTCGAATACCTTCTTTCTGCCTCTACTCCAAGGATAGAACGGACGGATGGGGAGGTGTTGCAATTCTGGTGCACTTTACTATTCCACATTACACCATTCAGATAGACCACAGCCAAATACATTCTTTTGAAGCCGTGGCGGTGAGGACTCTGCTTTGTCAACGAGAGGTCACAGTTGTTTCATTGTACTGTTCCCCTAGAATGATCATCACCAGTCGAGAATGGTATCATTTCCTGCGCCAGTTACCAACCCCCATTTTACTCGGCGGTGATTTTAATGCTCATAATACCACATGGGGTTGTGACCTGACCGACGCTGCTGACAGAACGCTTTTGGACTTCATCGAGGACTCTGGTTTGGTTCTTCTCAACGATGGGTCTTCCAACCTACTCACTCGGCACGGACACCGACCGTCAGCGATTGACTTGACGCTTTGCTCCCCTTCCCTATCTTCTGAACTTCAATGGAGGGTTCTTCCCTTTACAATGGGCTCCGATCATTTCCCGCTGGAGATTTCGACTATTCTTCCGCAAGTTTCTGTGACCCAGCGGCCTTCGACCAGATGGAACTTACGGCATGCCAATTGGGTCAAGTACGAACGTATTCTCGAATCCACCGTTTCTGAGATTCCCAATGATCGTCCTCCGTTGGTGCGTTAGGACACCTTTCTACAGTGTATCAGTAGTGCGGCTTTGCTTTCTATCCCAGAGAAACGGCCAGTTCTTACGTCCCGTGGTGTACTATCTCCTTGGTGGAATGCAGAATGCAGTCGTTATGTTGCAAAGAGCAAATTGGCGCTCAGTACCTACCGGCACAACTCTACATGGGACAATTTTCTGGCCTATAAACGGGCCGCAGCTGAGGCCAAACGCTTTTTACGACAGTGCAAAAGGGAGTGCTGGAAGACCTTTTGTGCCAAACTCTCTAACACCACCCCACTTTCTCAGATTTGGGGGTTTATTAAAAATTTGAGGAAGAAGCCAGTTCCTATTCACCCTCTGAGGGATTGGATCGCTGAGCTTGCAGATCACATTGCTCCTCCATCCGTGACATCACCACCAGCACCTACTGGTCTCTCTTCTTCCGGGGACTCGCACCACACTTTGATGTCAGCATTTTCCAAGCCTGAACTCCAAAGTGTGCTGAAGTCGTCGTCGAATTCTGCTCCGGGTTATGATCAGATATCCTATAGCATGCTCACCCACCTCCCTCCTCGTGCGAAGATGATCCTTTTGGAACTATTCAACGACCTTTGGGCCTCCGGCGTCTTCCCCGAGAGTTGGACTACACAGATCATTGTACCTATCTTGAAGCCGGGGAAGGACCCTAGCTTTGGTACCTCTTATCGCCCGATCGCTTTGTCTTCCTGTATCGCCAAGACCTTTGAACGCTTGCTTAAACAACGACTTGAATGGTGGCTGGAATCCCGGAGATTATTACCCATGTCCCAATATGGCTTCCGCAAAACCCGGAGTACTTTGGATAGTCTCAGCATCCTGACTACTGACATCGAGCATACCCTTTTGGAACAAGGATATCTGACAGACATGTTTTTGGACATTTCCGGCGCCTACGACAGTGTTTTAGTGCCAGTTCTGCTTGGGAAGCTGCAAGCACTAGGTCTTTCTCCTCGGTACTGCTCTGGCATTTATAATTTTCTCCGACATCGCCTCATCTATATCCGTTCTCCTGATAACTCCTTCTTCGGCCCTAGAATAGTAGTTCGAGGATTGCCCCAGGGAGCGATTTTGAGTCCTCTTCTATATGCACTTTATACGTCGGATTTAGACTCTCTATTTAGTCCTCACATTCGAGTTCTCCAGTACGCTGATGATATCTGTTTGTACGCTCGGTCCTCTAGTTTTTGGATTACTCGTCTGTGGCTTGGTGATGCAGCCACTGATTTATCAACCTGGGCCTCTGAACACGGATTACATCTTTCACCTTCCAAGTCTACAGTCGTAGTGTTTACTAGGAAACGATGGTCATTTCCTGATGGCGTTATCCACTTGGGACCTTTTACTCTTACCCTTGCATCTTCCGCAAAATTTTTGAGTATCTATTTGGATAGTCGCTTTTCATGGAGTCGTCACATTCAGCATCTCATCTCCAAGATTGGTGCAACTCTTAATGTTCTACGCAGTATCGTTCATGGTGGGGCGGGGACGCTTCCACATTACTTCTGCTATATCCTTTCCTAATTCGGTTGGTGCTGGACTATGGCTGTATCTTCTTGGGCTCTGCCTCCACATCGGTCTTGCGCAAGTTGGATATTGCTCAGTACCGTGCTCTTAGATTTTGCCTGGGTGCTATGCTTTCTACACCGACGAATGCACTTTTGGTTGAGGCCTCAGAACCACCATTGGAGATCCGTCGACAGCTCTTAACCCAGCGCTTTCTATTGCGAGTTTTCTCCGTGGATGCCCACCCAAAATTGCGGACGTTGCAATATTTTGCTGCTAATTATCTCAACGCGGATTTTCCAGCTGTACGACGATTGCCCTTACTCTTACTGGGTTTTCGGTATCTATACCACGCTTTTCCCTTAATTTTGAAAAGTCCCTCTCTTCCGGGGTTTCAATATCCATATGACCTACAATTCTTGAATGTTTCGGTGCATTATCTTCCTGATAACATCAATCGGAGCCCTGACGTGAACGTCACCCTCTCTCATTTCTTGCAGGTTACATGGTCAGATTTCACCACGATTTACACCGACGGTTATAAATCTGCTGATGGAGTAGGTTATGCATACGTCTGTCCTTCTACTAATGCCCTGGCTCGATACCGCCTACCTATGGAGGCTCCCAGCTACACTGCGGAGGTTCTGGCCATTCGTGACGCTTTGCAATATGAGATTTCTCAGGGCTTCCCCAAACTGCTGATCTTAACCGATGCGCAGAGTGTGCTGCAGAGACTCTCATCGCCCCGCTGGACGAGAGATATGCACTGTAACCTTTACGAGATACTGACGTTGGTGAACAACGCTACCATAGCTGGTCATCAAATACACTTCCTTTGGATCAGAGGGCATGTCGGAATGCGATACAATGAAGTCTCCGATCGCCTGGCAAAAGAGGGACTCACCTAAGGCACCTTCCAAGGCATCCAACTGCCCTACACGGATTTCTTCCCAGTCCTTCATCGTGACGCCTATTGTCGCTGGAATGACGCCTGGATTCGTTCGCAGTCCATCAAAGGCAAACACCACGCCGCCGTTCAGACGCATCTATCCACGACCCCTCGGTTCTCCAGCTTCAGGATTGCACGTCGACATCTCACCTCCATCATTAGAATGCGACTTGGACATGGATGTTACCCTGCGCATCTACACCGACTACGTCTCATCGATTCCCCTGTTAGTCCTGATGACCCAGGCGAAACCGCTGACCTCAATCACCTCCTGTTCAGTGGCTCTCGCTACCGAGCCCACCGTTCTTCCTTCCTACCTCAGCAGTCTGTTCCTTTTCCCGCTAGCGTCAACACCATATTACAGTTATGCCACAAACCTGTATACCAAGCTCTTCTACAATTTCTTAAAGAAAGTGATCTACAGATCTAGTCTCCTCCCATCCTCTTAATTTTCCTTACATTATTTTTCTAATTTTTCCCTACGATGGCCATATGGGATTTTACCGAAGGCCAAAAGAAAGGACTATAAGATAGCTTTGAGCAAGGTGAAGGAACCTATGTCAGTGGCCAAAAAGCAAGAGAAGTAGACAGTGATTATTGAATATAGATCAAACATTGTTACTGCTAGCAAGAACTCTTGTGCTTTAATGACAGAGACATTCCTAATCAAAGGAAATACAAAGTTTGCTGAAACCATACTGAAGAAAGCTTACGATAAAGAAATTCCTCTGAAAGCTGCGAAAGTCAAGGACCTTTCAAAGTATCTTGCTTCAGTTCTTCCTAAAAAACAATCGTATTTTCAAACTCTGTGTGATAAATACGAGGTACGTCCAGAAAGTTAGGTATGTTTGGTAATAAAATTAAATTGTATATAGATACAGAAAAATTATTTCTTGCACAAAATTCTGCAACTCTTAAACTACTTTTCCACACGACTGCTGAAATTTTGCAGGCATTTGTCATAGCGAGGCAAAAGTTTCTGTATACCTTCTTCATAGAAGTTTTCCGCCTGGGTCTTCAACCAGTTGGAAACATTTTCTTTCTGTTCTTCGTCATTGCTGAAGTGTTGACCTCCAAGGAAATATTTGAAATGCAAAAACAGATGAAAGTCGCTAGGAGAGAGGTCAGGGCTGTACGGGGTTGGTCAAACACGTCGCGGCCAAATCCCTGTAGGATGCTTTTCGTTCCATCTGCAGTGTGTGGTTATGCGTTCTCGTGAAGAAACACAACACCATTTGACAGCGTTCCTAGGCACTTATTCCTTATTGCGCGCGGCAATTTCCTAAGTGTCTCGCAAAAAACATCTGCTTTCATTGTTTGACCATGCGGTAAGAAGTCAATGAGTAAGATGCCTTTCCTGTCCCAGAATACTGCGCATATCATTTCTCGAGGTGTCAAGATTTGTTTCGGCTTAACCTTTGCTGGGGATGAGGTGTGCCTCCATTCCATTGATTGACGCTTACTTTCAGGGGTGTCGTAAGAAGCCCAAGTTTCATCTCCTGTGACTATCTGTGTCAGAAATTCTTCGCTGCCTTCATCATAACGGGTCAAAAACTGAAGTGCACTAACCATCCGTATTGATTTGAGTTGCGCAGTAAGAATCTTAAGCTCCCAACGTTAGCAAAGTTTATGAAATTTCAGTTTTTCGGTAGCAATTTCATGAACTAGTGATCGTGAGATTTCGGGAAATTCCATAGCGAGAGTACTAATTGTAAACTTGCTGTTTTCCTGGATCTTGTCATCAATCACATCAACCAGTTCTTCTGTAACCAAAGATGGACGCCCACTTCGTTCTTCATCGTGCACTTCACCACGTCCTTCATTGAACTGTCGGACCCATCTTCTCTCCATGTATCACTCATCGCATTTTGTCCGTAAACATCGCAAATTTGCCGATAAATTTAAATTGGTTTCACTTTCCTAGCATTCAGAAAACGAATCACAGATTTGATTTCACAAGTGGCGGGATATTCAATCAACACCGACATTGTAAACAATCACAACAAAGCGCACGTGGCTGACAGCGATCTCACAATGGCGCACGTTTCTTCTCCTTCATACAGAGCGTCTACCGCGCATTTGCGGAACTGCGATCGCAGCGCTGCAGTGGAGATAAATTGAAACAGAGCTTACTTCCTGGACGGCGCTTGTATATCAAAGAACAGATGTCTAATGGAGACGAATCAGGAAGTGAGGTGTGGGATTCAGATTAGGATAACGGAATGGTTGTAATGTCTATTTTTGTTATTATTTTCGCGTGGCATTGTTGCGACTGGCGTGGCTGGCGCACCAAAGGCACAGATAGTGTAGCGCGGAGACAAAACGCTTGCCGAAACAGATAAAGATAGATGACTGGAAAGTTCGACTTTCGCTGGTGCCGTCTTGATGGTTAGAAAACATTCCACTAATTTCTGGAACGATGAGTGGAGATATAAAAGAGGCCGTAGCCAGATGGGACAGTGGTAATTGGAGTCGATAATTCTGCGCTTGCAGCTGTGATTTGAAAGTGAATACTTTTGTTTATTTACGTGTGCAGAAGTGACAAGAGGTTGTGTAGGTTTATGTTACGTCAGCTTGCGGCAAAGGCGTGCACAAACTGTCTTACTACGAAAATAAAGGGCATTTTGAATTTCTGCAAAATTGACTTTAACTTTAGGAACCCACAACATCACATTATACTGCAACTAAAACGTGGTTCAACACACATATGAGTACTATAAAATATTTCCACCATCCCTTATAGCTTTAGAAGTAATTACTCTATGAATTTGATAAAACAGCCCTTACAATGCATTTGTACGCCCGGATGAGTTTCATAACTGTACAAGTCCAACAAATTCATTATAAATATTGTCAAAAGGTAGCAATGATAAATGTAATTACTGAGCAGTAAAACAAATATTATGAGCCAAAGTTCATCTGTTACAAAACTCATAATATTGGCACATCATTATCAGAAGTTAAGAAAGCTGCTGGATGTGATCAATTAAATTTGAAACTCATAAAATATGCACCTGTGTGTTTACATAGCAGATTACTTGATGTTTTTAATCTTTGTTGGAGGGTTGGGCATATCCCTGAAGATTAGAATACAGCGTTGGTGATACCAATTTTTAAGAAAGGCGATAGAGAAAAATGTGACAACTACAGAGGAATTAGTCTTCTGTGCTCAGTGTATAAACTATATGCTAAAATATTTGAAGATGATGATGATGATTTTCCTCCGAAGTTACGAAGTTTTTGTTGATCTCCTCGAAACTTAGGTGACTGGACTTGTGCACTTATGAAAGTCATGTCTTCCATTGTAAGAACAGAAGACATACAATATAGTGATTGTGGGTGATTTCAATACACATTCTAAACAATGGGAATATTTTGATACAAAGTCAGCTTCAAACGTCACCACTGACTTCAGTAATTCCAACAAAATAGAATACAAAAATGTGGATTTCGTCAAATCATACAATTTCTGTCAAGTACATTTTTTTCTGTTAAATGAACCGTTTTGGAGAAGTCCTTGTTTAGTAGGTTATTATACAAATATAACAATTTTTAACTTAAAACTTCACTTACTTTATAAGAAATGATGATACTTTTCTTCTAAATTGTCCGGGAACATAGCTGAATGCCAATTTCACATTTTTACTGCAGCAGTAGTGGTTCTAAATTTCTGCAAATCAGATTTCCGAATCTACGCAACCCAGGTAGTCACGATATTGAATAAAGTAATACTTTAAACTGAGTCATGGGGCAATTTTGTATAAGTGTGCTTAAATTTTGAGAATTTCGTTTCATATTTAGTTTCATTAAATCTCCGGGGTAAGAAGTTAGAAATGATTTCAAAATGTTATTATCAATTCCTAACTCAGTGACTTTATGGAGAACTTTTAATCGAGAACTGAGCCATAACAAATTTGAGGTCCACAAAGGCTGCTAGCAGTTATCCTTTCTTCCCTAAAGCCTCTTCAATACCTCGAGTTAAAGTATACGTTCTATAAGACGTGAAGCTTTCCTAGCGACGAATACGCTCCCTTTCTTCTCGTGCAACAAGCCAGGTGAAAAGACGATTAGATATCGACGTCTCGGGAGTGTGCATCTCTCCCATCATCAGGATATATATATATATATATATATATATATATATATATATAAAATGTTATAACCACAAGTGAAACACTGGATATAACACCAATATTGTGACGTTAATATTTTTATATACTTTTGACAAAGACAAAATTGGTAAAAATTGTATACTTGGAAGGTGGAATAATATCGGTACACGCGACATCCGGTCGCGTAGGTTTGCAAGTCATGCTGGGCTGTCAGTCGGAGGTCGAAAGCCTTGCTGACATAGCTGACGAAGCAGTGAGTCAGTCGCTGCTTAGGTAGAGTTTCGGCATTTAAACCCCAGGGTTTTGGCCCAGGCGGGGGTAGTCACGCACGAGATACCGGAATCTGCGTCACCCGATCCCTTGACGGCCACGTCTATAATCTTCAAGAATGAACATCATAAAGCGAGGAGCAGAAACCTTAGGCCAGGTAAAAGCCGCAGTTTTCCTCGTATAGATAATTCCTTTTGGTTTTGGGTAGATTGTAGAGTAAACGCTACTTAACCAGAACTAGATGTCGAATTTTAACTTAAACCAACCCGGCCTGGTACCCCAGTCTTTGGTACGAACATCTCCCTCCTGATGTAATAACGTTAAATGGGAAAGTGTAATTTACCTGCCAGTTGGTGCAACCGGGAACGTTACAGTATAAACAAAGACAAAACACTATTAAAATTCGCATTCCTGAACAAAAGACTCTCTTCAGTAAATTAAATGCCAGGCCAGGAGATGGTGTGAGTGTAGAAAACAATCGCATTTTCAAACTCTGTGTGAACAGATATCTAATGGGGAAGAACCAGGAAGTGAGGTGTGGGATTCAGATTAGGATAACTGAATGAATTTAATGTCTATTTTTGTTATTATGGTACAAATAAAACGTGGTTCAACACACATATGAGTACTATAAAATATTTTCACTATTCCTTGCATCATTAGAGGTAATTCCTCTATGCATTTGCTCATACAGCCCTTTCAATGCATTTGTACACCCAGATGAGTTTCGTAACTGCACAAGTCCAACAAATTGATCATAAATATCGTAACAAAGTACCAATGGTAGCTGAAATTACTGAACAGTAAAACAAATATAATGAACCCAATTTCATGTGCTACAAAATCATAATATTGGCACGTCATTTTCAGAAGTTATGAAGTTTTTGTTGATTTTCTCGAAACTTAGTTCAATGAACTTTTTTTCTTCTTCTTTAACTGCTATGGTTATATCGGCGGCCGTTCTCCTTTGGAACATACCGAAGGTGTTAACTCGTTATCTTTAGTTTTTGAAAATTAGATCACACGCACATTCAGACTCTCATTCATACTTCCAGACTCTGGGGAAGATGGGGAATTATCTTGGGAGAAGAAAAATCCCCATCCCCACCGCCGGGAATGGAACCCGGGACCCCTAGCACGGCAGGCAGGTGCTCTACCGACTGAGCTACGAGGCCAGCCTTTCCTGTGCTTGTGCACTTATGAAATTCATGTCTTCAATTGTCTCTGAGGTTGTCTTTATTGTCCGCGACTTTTATATAATTGGTAAAACGTAAGAGAGGGATAAAGTTTTACTACACAAGAGATGCAGGTCTCTCTATTTACCATACGTCACTATAACTACGCAGCAAAATGTGTAATATACCAGATACCTCGCGACTTGTGCTTGCACACGTGATCACGAGCATTTAGTACACACAAACTGGATAGATGGCAGAGCGTTAGCAATTTGCCTTTTTTTATCTTTTTAGAGCGATTTTAGATCTAAACTGACACTTTGGGTTTCAGATTTTACTATGGCGAAGTAAAACAATTATAAAAATTAAACTCAGTTAATTTGGTATACCTAAATATTCGTAAAGTGTCAGTTTATGAATATTGAGCATAGACGTTATCGAACGACTTCCTGTATATTTAGAAATAAATATATGTTAAAGATAAGGCAAATTATAATTTTGTGACACTTCTTTTGAGATTTCTGGAAACATGTGTTATTCCTTCTTGAAGTAAACCTTTATAAACCAGTAGCACCAAACCAACACCACAACCAAATTATTCGTTCGTGTATGAAGAATTGTGAACAGTTCAAATTAAAGCTCGTTGACATACGTACGTAAACTTGGTACCTTCGAAGTATGTCCTTGGTATGGTCTATTTTTTTAAATTTGTGTTTACTTAAAGGGGTTATAAACATTTTGATTTTAAAACATAATAGGGTGTTTTTATGAAAAGTAAGATGTATATCTTGTATAATAAGACGTGAAGCTTTCCTGGCGAAGAATATACTTCAAATGTTCTTGGGAAGATCTTTATGTTATATCCAGTTATACAATTGTTGGTAATAACATTTCCTAAAATATCCTGAGGAAGGAAGCGATGTAAGCTCCCGAAACGTCCATTTCTAATCGTCTTTTCACCTGGCTTGTTTCCCAAGAAGATCTGGAATGTATATCTTGTATTTTGTAGGCACTGAAAAGATGACTTTCATAATTTCACAAGTTCACTTTAGGCACTATATGACTTATATGTCGTTGTAATCGTCTCACTGAGCTTTATCGTATGACATTAAAAACATCTGAAGTTTGAGGCATTTCCACTTGCTACTGAGTGCTACACAAGACCAGGGACTACAACTCAGACAGACATCGTGCGAATAAGCATAAGAAGAACATTAAAGTATGTGATGTTCAACTGTCTATAATCAAGGACTATAAGATAGCTTTGAGCAAGGTGAAGGAACCTATGCCAGTGGCCAAAAAGCAAGAGAACTAGAAAGTGACTACATTTTTTTTTTTTTTTTTTTTTTTTTTTTTTTTGCAATTTACGCTTGCAAACGTTAAGTCATATCGGACGTTGAATGGAATGGGTGAAATTGTGCTCAAGTGAGTCCAGGGTCCACAGGGCTTAGAGTTACCCGACATTCGTCTTTCAGGTTAAGGGAAACCCCCGGAAAAAACTTATTCAGGTAACTCACCCTGACCGAGATACGAACTCGGGACGTATTGAACGTGAGGCAGGCACGCTACCACCACGCTACCAAGGCGGGCAAAGTGACCACATATAAGATTATTGAATATAGATCAAACATTGTTACTGCTAGCAAGAACTCTAGTGCTTTAATGACAGAGATATTCCTAATCAAAGGAAATACAAACTTTGCTAAAACCATACTGAAGAAAGCTTACGATAAAGAAATTCCTCTGAAAGCTGCGAAAGTCAAGAACCTTTCAAAGTATCTTGCTTCAGTTCTTCCTGAAAAACAATCATATTTCCAAACTCTGTGTGATAAATACAAGGTACGTCCATAAAGTAAGTTCTGTTTGGTAATAAAATTAAATTGTGTATAGATAGAGAAAAATTATTTAGTGCACAAAATTGTGCAGCTCCTAAACTACTTTTCCACATAACTGCCGAAATTTTGCAGGCATTTGTCAAAGCAAGGCACAAATTTTTGTATACCTTCTTCATAGAAGTTTGCCGCCTGTGTCTTCAACCAGTTGGAAACATTTTCTTTCTGTTCTTCGTCATTGTTGAAGTGCTGACCTCCAAGGAAATATTTGAGATGCAAAAACAGATGAAAGTAGCTAGGAGAGAGGTCAGGGCTGTACAGATGTGGTCAAACACGCCGCAGCCAAATCCCTGTAGGGTGTTTCTTGTGGCGTTTGAACTGTATGGTAGTGCGTTGTCGTGAAGAAACACAACACCTTTTGACAGCATTCCTAGGCACTTGTTCTGTATTGCGCGCCGCAATTTCCTAAGTGTCTCGCAATAAACATCTGCTTTTATTGTTTGACCATGCGGTAAGAAGTCAATGAGGAAGATGCCTTTCCTGTCCCAGAACAATGTGCACATCATTTCTCGAGGTGTCAAGATTTGCTTCGGCTAAACCTTTGCTGGGGATGAAGTGTGCCTCCATTCCGTTGATTAACGCTTACTTTCAGGGGTGTCGTAAGAAACCCAAATTTCATCTCCTGTGACTATCTGTGTCAGAAATTCTTCGCTGCCTTCATCATAACTGGACAAAAACTGAAGTGCACTAACCATCCGTATTGATTTGAGTTGCTCAGTAAGAATCTTTGGCTCCCAACGTTAGCAAAGTTTATGAAATTTCAGTTTTTCGGTAGCAATTTCATGAACTAGTGATCGTGAGATTTCGGGAAATTCCATAGCGAGAGCACTAATTGTAAACTTGTGGTTTTCCTGGATCTTGTCATCAATCGCGTGGACCAGTTCTTCTGTAAACAAAGAAGGACGCCCACTTCGTTCTTCACCGTGCACTTCACTACGTCCTTCATTGAACTGTTGACCCATCTTCTCACCACTGTATCACTCATCGCATTTTGTCCGTAAACATCGCAAATTTGCCGATAAATTTTAATTGGTTTCACTTTCCTGGCATTCAGAAAACGAATCACAGATCTGATTTCACAAGAGGCGGGATTTTCAATCAACACTGACATTGTAAACAAGCACAACAAAGCGCACGTGGCTGACAGCGATCTCACAATGGCGTACGTTTCTTCTCCTTCATACAGAGCGTCTACCGCGCATTTGCGGAACTGCGATCGCAGCGCTACAGCGGAGATAAATTGAAACAGAACTTACTTTCTGGACGCTCCTTGTATATCAAAGAACAGATGTCTAATGGAGATGAATCAGGAAGTGAGGTGTGGGATTCAGATTAGGATAACGGAATGGTTGTAATGTCTATTTTTGTTATTATTTTCGCGAGGCGTTTTTGCGACTGGCGTGGCTGGCGCACCAAAGGCACAGATAGTGCAGCGCGGAAACAAAACGCTTGCCGAAACAAATAAAGATAGATGACTGGAAAGTTCGACTTTCGTCTGGTGCCGTCTTGATGGTTAGAAAACAATCCACTAATTTCTGGAACGATGAGTGGAGATATAAAAGAGGCCGTAGCCAGATGGGACAGTGGTAATTGGAGTCGATAATTCTGCGCTTGCAGCTGTGATTTGAAAGTGAACACTTTTGTTTATTTACGTGTGCAGAAGTGACAAGAGGATGTGTTGGTTTATGTTACGTCAGCTTGCTGCGAAGGCGTGTACAAATTGTCTTTCTACGAAAATAAAAGGCATTTTGAATTTCTCCAAACTTGACTTTTAATTTACGAACCCACAAAATCATATTATACTGCAACTAAAACGTGGTCAACACACATATGAGTACTATAAAATATTTCCACCATTCCTTATATCTTTAGAAGTAATTACTCTATGAATTTGATAAAACAGCCCTTACAATGCATTTGTACGCCCGGATGAGTTTCATAACTGCACAGGTCCAACAAATTCATTATAAATATTGTCAAAACGTAGCAATGATAAATGTAATTACTGAACAGTAAAACAAATATAATGAGCCAAAGTTCATCTGTTACAAAACTCATAATATTGGCACATCATTTTCAGAAGTTAAGAAAGCTGCTGGATGTGATCAGTTAAATTTAAAAATCAAAAAATATGCACCTGTGTGTTTACCTAACAGATTACTTGATCCTTTTTAATCTTTGTTGGAGGGTTGGGCATATCCCTGAAGATTAGAATACAGCGTTGGTGATACCAATTTTTAAGAAAGGCAATAGAGGAAAATGGAATTAGTCTGCTATGTCCAGTGTATAAACTATATGCTAAAATAGTTGAAGATGATGACGATGATGATGATGATGATGATGATGATGATGATGATGATTCTCAGAAGTTACAAAGTTTTTGTTTATTTTTTCGAAACTTAGTTGACTGGACTTGTACACTTATGAAAGTAATATCTTCCATTGTAAGGACAGAAGACATACAATACAGAGATTGTGGGTGATTTCAATGCACATTCTAAACAATGGGAATATTCTGATACAAAGTCAGCTTCAAAAATCACCACTGACTTCATTCATTCCAACACAATAGAATACAAAAATGTGGATTTCGTCAAATCATACAATTCTGTCAAGTACATTTTTTTCTGTGAAGTGAACCGTTTTGAAGATGTCCTTGTTTAGTAGGATATTATACAAATATCACAACTTTTTAACTTAAAACTTCACTTACTTTATGAGAAATGATGATACTTTTTCTTATAAATTGTCCGGGAACATAGCTGATTGCAAATTTCACATTCTTTACTGCGGCAGTGGTGGTTTTAAATTTCTGCAAATCAGATTTCCGAATCTACGCAACCCACGTAGTCACAATATTAAATGACGTAGTACTTTAAACTGAGTCATGGGGCAATTCTGTGTAAGTGTGCTTAAATTTTGAGAATTTCGTTTCATATTTAGTTTCATTAAATCTCCGAGGTAAGAAGTTAGAAATGATTTCAAAATGATATTATCAATTCCTAACTCAGCCACTTTATGGAGAACTTTTAATCCAGAACTGAGCCATAACAAATTTGAGGTCCACAAAGGCTGCTAGCAGTTATCCTTTCTTCCCTAAAGCCTCTTCAATACCTCGAGTAAAAGTATATATTCTATAGGACGTGAAGCTTTCCTAGCGACGAATACGCTCACTTTCTTCTCGTGCAACCAGTCAGGTGAAAAGACGATTAGATATCGACGTCTCGGGAGTGTGCATCTCTCCCATCATCAGGATATGTATAAAATGTTATAACCACAAATGAAACACTGTATATAACACCAATATTGTGACGTTAATATTCTGAAACACTTTTGACAAAGACAAAATTGGTAAAAATTGTATACTTGGAAGGTGGAATAATATCGGAACACGCGACATCCAGTCGCGTAGGTTTGCAAGTCATGCTGGGCTGTCAGTCGGAGGTCGAAAGCCTTGCTGACATAGCTGACGAAGCAGTGAGTCGGTTGCTGCTTAGGTAGAGTTTCGGCATTTAAACCCCAGGGTTTTGGCCCAGGCGGGGATAGTCTCGTACGTGCTACCGGAATCTGCGTCACCCGATTCTCTGACGGCCACGTCTATAATCTTCAAGAATGAACATCATAAAGAAAGGAGCAGACACCTTAGGCCAGGTAAAAGCCGCAGTTTTCCTCGTATAGATAATTTCTTTTGGTTTTTGGGTAGATTGTAGAATAAACGCTACTTAACCAGAACTACATGTCGAATTTTAACTTAAACCAACCCTGCCTGGTAACCCAGACTTTGGTAGGAACATCTCCCTCCTGATGTAATAACGTTAAATGGGTAAGTGTAATTTACCTGCCAGTTTGTGCAACCGGGAACGTTACAGTATTGTCACCCGAGCGTCGGAACACCCTATAGAGTGGGCAAGCAGGAGACGGTCGTCGTTCGCCCCGCCCCCTCGTTTGTCCTATAGCGTTAAGGAGGGATGGCTGGGACAGAAAACATCACTGCATCGTCTGTTTCGGTTCCACCTGTGTTCTCGAACTTACGGGATATTTCATCTAATCGAGAACATTCCAGATCGGCAAGCGGACCCTATATAAGCAACACGTCGTGCAAGAGGAGAGTCAGTTCTTGGCGTAAGAATGCAGTGCTAGTGTACGACAAGAAGACTGTGTGAGTGCATCGCAGGATTGTACGTAATTACGAGTGCAAGTGAAATTGCAAGGGACGAACTGGTGAATCGTAATTGTGTGCATTACGTAATTCTGTGTAATTGGCAAGAGTTTAACTGTAAGTCGGTGGAAATAAAGAACATTTATGAGTGGTGCAATTGGACTTTTCATTTCACGAACCCACAAAGTCACAGTATAAACAAAGACAAAACACTATCAAAATTCGCATTCCTGAACAAAAGACTGTCTTCAGTAAATTAAATGCCAGGCCAGGAGATGGTGTGAGTGTAGAAAACAAACGCATTCTCAAACTCTGTGTGAACAGATATCTAATGGGAAGAATCAGGAAGTGAGGTGTGGTATTCAGATTAGGATAACTGAAAGAATGTAATGTCTATTTTTGTTATTATGGTACAAATAAAACGTGATTCAACACACATATAAGTACTATAAAATATTTTCACCATTCCTTGCTTCGTTAGAGGTAATTCCTCTATGCATTTGCTCATACAGTCCTTTCAATGCATTTGTACACCCAGATGAGTTTCGTAACTGCACAAGTCCAACAAATTCATTATAAATATTATAACAAAGTACCAATGGTAGCTGAAATTACTGAACAGTAAAACAAATATAATGAGCCCAAGTTCATGTGCTACAAAATCATAATATTGGCACGTCATTTTCAGAAGTTAGGAAGTTTTTGTTGATTTTCTCGAAACTTAGTTGACTGAACTTTTTTTCTTCTTCTTTAACTGCTATGGTCATATCGGGGGCCGTTCTCCTTTGGAACATACCGAAGGTGTTAACTCGTTATCTTTAGTTTTTGACCATTAGATCACACGCACATTCATACTTCCAGACTCTGGGGAAGATGGGGAATTATCTTGGTAGGAGAAAAATTCCCACCCCAACAGCCAGGAATCGAACCTGGGACCCCTAGTAAGGCAGGCAGGTGCTCTACCGACTGAGCTATGGGGCCAGCCTTGACTTAACTTGTGCACTTATGAAATTCATGTCTTCAATTGTCTCTGAGGTTGTCTTTATTGTCCACGACTTTTATATAATTGGTAAAACGTAAGAGAGGGATAAAGTTTTACTACACAAGAGATGCAGGTCTCTCTATTTACTATACGTCACTATAGCTACGCAGCAAAATGTGTAATACACCAGATACCTCGCGACTTATGCTTGCTCACGAGACCACTAGCATTTAGTACACACAAACTGGACAGATGGCAGATCGTTAGCAATTTACTTTTTTTTTCGTTTTTAGAGCGATTTTAGACATAAACTGACACTTGGGGTTTGAGATTTTATTATGGCGAAGTAAAAAATTATACAAATTAAACTCAGTTAATTTGGTATACCTAAATGTTCGTAAAGTGTCAGTTTATGAATATTGAGTATAGACGTTATCGAACGACTTCCTGTATATTTAGAAATAAATATATGTTAAAGATAAGGCAAATTATAATTTTGTGACACTTCTTTTGAGATTTCTGGAAACATGTGTTATTCCTTCTTGAAGTAAACCTTTATAAACCAGTAGCACCAAACCAACACCACAACCAAATTATTCGTTCGTGCATGAAGAATTGTGAACAGTTCAAATTAAAGCTCGTTGACATACGTACGTAAATTTGGTACCTTCGAAGTATGTCCTTGGTATGGACTATTTTTTTAAATTTGTGTTTACTTAAAGGGGTTATAAACATTTTGATTTTAAAACATAATAGGGTGTTTTTATGAAAAGTAAGATGTATAGCTTGTAAAATAAGACGTGAAGCTTTCCTGGCGAAGAATATACTTCAAATGTTCTTGGGAAGATCTTTATGTTATATCCAGTTATACAATTGTTGGTAATAACATTTCCTAAAATATCCTGATGAAGGAAGCGATGTAAGCTCCCGAAACGTCCATTTCTAATCGTCTTTTCACCTGGCTTGTTACCCAAGAAGATCTGGAATGTATATCTTGTATTTTGTAGGAACTGAAAAGATGACTTTCATAATTGCACAAGTCCACTTTAGGCACTATATGACTTATATGTCGTTGTAATCGTCTCACTGAGCTTTATCGTATGACATTAAAAACATCTCAAGTTTGAGGCATTTCCACTTGCTACTGAGTGCTACACAAAACCAGCGACTACAACTCAGAGAGACATCGTGCGAATAAGCATAAGAACATTAAAGTATGTGATGTTCAAATGTCTATGATCAAGGACTATTAGATAGCTTTCAACAAGGTGAAGGAACATATGCCAGTGGCCAAAAAGCAAGAGAAGTGGAAAGTAACTACATTTTTTTGTTGTTGTTGCAATTTACGTCCTCCAACGTTAAGTCATATCGGACGTTGAATGGAATGGGTGAAATTATGCTCAAATGAGTCCAGGGTCCACAGAGCTTAGAGTTACCAGACATTCGTCTTTCAGGATAAGGGAAAACCCCGGAAAAACCTTATCCAGGTAACTCACCCTGACCGAGATACGAACTCGGGACGTATTGAACGTGAGGCAGACACGCTACCACCACGCTACCAAGGCGGGCAAAGTGACTACACATAAGATTATTGAATAGAGATCAAACACTGTTACTGCTAGCAAGAACTCTAGTGCTTTAATGACAGACACATTCCTAATTAAAGGAAATACAAAGTTTCCTAAAACCATACTGAAGAAAGCTTACGATAAAGAAACTCCTCTGAAAGCTGCGAAAGTCAAGGACCTTTCAAAGTATCTTGCTTCAGTTCTTCCTGAAAAACAATCGTATTTTTAAACTCTGTGTGATAAATACAAGGTACCTCCAGAAAGTAAGTTCTGTTTGGTAATAAAATGAAATTGTGTATAGATACAGAGAAATTATTTCTTGCACAAAATTCTGCAACTCTTAAACTACTTTTCCACATAACTGCCGAAATTTTGCAGGCATTTCTCATAGCAAGGCACAAGTTTTTGCATGCCTTCGTCGTAGAAGTTTGCCGCCTGGGTCTTCAACCAGTTGGAAACATTTTCTTTCTGTTCTTCGTCATTGTTGAAGTGTTGACCGCCAAAGAAATATTTGAGATGCAAAAACAGATGAAAGTCGCTAGGAGAGAGGTCAGGGCTGTACGGGGGGTGAGGTGAAACACCTACCAGCCAAATCCCTGTAGGATGTTTTTCGTTCCATTTGCAGTGTGTGGTCATGCGTTGTCGTGAAGAAACACAGAACCTTTTGACAGCATTCCTAGGCACTTATTCTGTAATGCGCGCCACAATTTCCTAAGTTTCACGCAATAAACATCTGCTTTCATTGTTTGATCATGCGGTAAGAAGTCAATGAGGAAGGTGCCTTTCCTTTCCCAGAAAGCTGTGCACATCATTTTTCGAGGTGTCAAGATTTACTTCGGCTAAACCTTTGCTGGGGATGAGGTGTGTCTCCATTCCGTTGATTGACGCTTACTTTTAGGGGTGTCGTAAGGAACGAAAGTTTCATCTCCTGTGACTATCTGTGTCAGAAATTCTTCGCCGCTTTCATCATAACTGGTCAAAAACTGAAGTGCACTAACCATCCGTTTTGATTTGAGTTGCTCAGTAAGAATCTTTGGCTGCCAACGTTAGCAAAGTTTACAAAATTACAGTTTTTTGGGTAGAAATTTCATGAACTTGTGATTGTGAAATTTGGGGAAATTCCATAGCGAGAGCACTAATTGTAAACTTGCGTTTTTCCTGGATCTTGTCATCAATCGCGTGAACCAGTTCCTCTGTAACCAAAGATGGACGCCCACTTCGTTCTTCATCGTGCACTTTATTACCTCCTTCATTGAACTGTGGGACCCATCTTCTCACCACTGTCTTCAGTAAATTAAATGCCAGGCCAGGAGATGGTGTGAGTGTAGAAAACAATCGCATTTTCAAACTCTGTGTGAACAGATAACTAATGGGGAAGAATCAGGAAGTGAGGTGTGGGATTCAGATTAGGATAACTGAATGAAGGTAATGTCTATCTTTGTTATTATGGTACACATACAACGTGGTTCAACACACATATGAGTACTATAAAATATTTTCACCATTCTTTGCATCGTTAGAGGTAATTCCTCTATGCATTTGCTCATAGAGCCTTTCAGTGCATTTGTGCACCCAGATAAGTTTCGTATTTGCACAAGTCCAACAAATTAATTATAAATATTATAACAAATTACCAATGGTAGCTGAAATTACTGAACAGTAAAACAAATATAATGAGCCCAAGTTCATGTGTTACAAAATCATAATATTGGCAAGTCATTTTCAGAAGTTACGAAGTTTTTGTTGATTTTCTCGAAACTTAGTTGACTGAACGTTTCTTCTTCTTCTTTAACTGCAATGGTCATATCGGGGGCCGTTCTCCTTTGGAACATACCGAAGATGTTAACTCCTTATCTTTAGTTTTTGATTATTACATCACACGCACATTCACACTCTCATTCATACTTCTAGACTCTGGGGAAGATGGGGAATTATCTTGTTCGGAGAAAAATACCAACCCCCACCGCCGGGAATCCAACCCGGGACCCCAACACGGCAGGCAGGTGCTCTACCGACTGAGCTACGAGGCCAGCCTTGACTTAACTTGTGCACTTATGAAATTCATGTCTTCAATTGTCTCTGAGGTTGTCTTTATTGTCCATGGCTTTTATATAATTGGTAAAACGTAAGAGAGGGATAAAGTTTTACTACACAAGAGATGCAGGTCTCTCTATTTACTATACGTCACTATAACTACGCAGCAAAATGTGTAATATACCAGATACCTCGCGACTTGTGCTTGCTCACGAGACCGCGAGCATTTAGTACACACAAACTGTACAGATGGCAGAGCGTTAGTAATTTACCTTTTTTTATCTTTTTAGAGCGATTTTAGACATAAACTGACACTTTGGGTTTCAAATTTTACTATGGCGATGTAAAAAATTATAAAAATTAAACTCAGTTAATTTGGTATACCTAAATGTTCGCAAAGTGTCAGATTATGAACGTTGGGCATAGACGTTATCGAACGACTTCCTGTATATTTAGATATAAATATATGTTAAAGATAAGGCAAATTATAATTTTGTGACACTTCTTTTGAGTTCTTGAAGTAAACCTTTATAAACCACTAGCACCAACCCAACACCGCAACCAATTTATTCATTCGTGTATGAAGAATTGCGAACAGTTCAAATTAAACCTCGGTGACATACCTACTTAAATTTGGTACCTTCGAGAATGTTTATTTTTTTAAATAACTTGTCCTTGGTATGGACTATTTTTTTAATTTGTGTTTACTCAAAGGGGTTATAAACATTTTGATTTTAAAACATAATAGGGTGTTTTTATGAAAAGTAAGATGTATATCTTGTAAAATAAGACGTGAAGCTTTCCTGACGACGAATATACTTCAAATGTTCTTGGGAAGATCTTTATGTTATATCCAGCTATACAATTGTTGGTAATAACATTTCGTAAAATATCCTGATGAAGGGAGCGATGTACGCTCCCGAAACGTCAATTCTAATCGTCTTTTCACCTGGCTTCTTTCCCAAGAGATCTGGAATGTATATCTTGTATTTTGTAGGAACTGAAAAGATGACTTTCATACTTGCACAAGTCCACTTTTGGCACTATATGAGTTATATGTCGTAATTGTCTCACTGAGCTCTATGGTATGACATTAAAAACATCTCAAGTTTGAGGCATTTCCACTTGCTACTGAGTTAGTGAGTTTCAATGCTACACAGGACCAGGGACTACAACTCAGACAGGTATCGTGCGAATAAGCATAATAAGAACATTAAAGTATGTGATTTTCAACTGTCTATGATCAAGGACTATATGACAAAAGTGGCTGTCTGACAGCGGAGCAGGTAACATCGCAACACCGTGACGACTTGTTTACCTTTTGGGCGCGAGGCGGCGTTAGTAGAACGGGGCAAATTGCAGGCCTAATTCGACATCAAATTTCTTTGTGTTTTCACGTGCGTACTTTCTAATCGTGAGGTGTTAAAATTTAGTGTACTATGGCTGACCCCCCTGATACGGGGCAGCTAATCTACTCCGCAATGCAGACATGTTACCAGCAAGAAGAACAACTTTCTGCTTTCACTTCTCTGCAGCAATCTCTACAGACTCTTCACTGTGAACCAGTTCAAACTTCACTCCGTCCTACAACTTATGATACTAGTGGAAAAGACGAACGTGCTTCTTAGCGACAGCGGACTTCAGGATAATCCGTTGCGCCATTAGACTCCAACATGGATTTTGACTCGAATGATTGTGTACCAAATGGGAACTTGCCAGTAGACAGCTCGGATGTCGGCCCTCTTCAGTCTTGGACGACGAGGCCTTCTACACTATCTCCTCCTTCCACGTCGCGTCCTACAACATCACCTTCTACACCTGGCGTCTCTACACCACGTAGCCATTCCTATCGTTATAGCAGCGCAGATCCCGGACCATTTTATGTGTTTATTGAAAGTTTGGACAAGAATGTGGGTAAGCTACACTCCATGAGTGTGGGTAAACTGCTATTTCGTCACAACCCAACAATCCGGCGTGCAATTGTGCATATTACGTCAGCAGGAAAAAACCGACTGAAAACTGAGGCAGCATCAGCAGAGGCCGCTAACACTATAGTAGAGTCACCGGCATTTACTGGAACATCTTTGGAAGTTTACATTCCCAATTTTCTCATACACAAACAGGGTGTTATTCGCAAAGTGGACACCTGTCTCTCAGAAGAAGAAATTGCTGATTTTCTAGAGAGTGCCTACCCTGTTATTTCTGTCCAGCGTTTTTCTCGACCCACTAGCGACCCTGCAGTACGGCTCCCCATTCCTGTGTGTTAGATTACCTTCCGCTCTCAAGTGTTGCCGACTCATATAGTCATCTTTGGAACGTGCTGCCCGGTGGAACCTCGTGATCCTCCAGTCTATATCTGCACTAAGTGTTTACGCTTCGGCCATCGCTCGCATCAGTTTCGGAGTGCGGCTAGATGCGCTAAATATGCTGGACCCCGTTTCTTAGAAGACTGCACCTCTACTTCAGATCCTTGCTGCATTCACTGTCAGGGAGCTCACCTGGCAACAGACAGAAAATGCCCAGCATACCGTCAATACCGGGAGGCATGGGTGGCGGCTTCTCGAGTAGATGCCCCTTGCTCGCCTCAGCCATCTCGTCCCACTTACTCACAGGCCATTAATGGAGCCCTCTCGATGACTGATACACGGTCTTTCCCTCCCCTCCCTGGAGGAATATCTTCTACAAAGTCAGCCACTACTCTTCCGCCGCCTTCCTACACTCCCCGACCAGCACTTTCACCAGGAGTCCAACCGGCCGTTACCCTCGCCACTCCGACTTCACCTGCTGTTTCGGTGCCTCGTTTGTCAACACGACCTCCCCCGGACCGAGTTCCGCATTTTCCCCCAGTTCTTTCCACTCTGTATATTCCACAACGAGTACCTGTATCTCCAATAACTCATAATACTTATCCGCCATCTTGGGCGGGTCCTTCATCGCCGTCTGCTCCTACTAGTTTGCAGCTTGTGGAGCAACTACTACAGCTCATAGTTCCTGTATTATCTGCTTTTTCTCCTTCCTCTACGGCCCCTGTTCAACTTGAACTTCTCCGCGACTTCCTTACCAGCTTATTACAAAGCTCATAACCCAACGATGACAACCCAACATTACAGCATGGCTTCAACCTTGTTGCAATGGAATTGTCGTTCTCTACGAGCTAATTATGACTCTCCTGTGCAAGAACTCTTTGTACGCCACGTCTGCATCGCCCTGCTGTCTGAAACTTGGTTGACCCCGAATACGTCTCTTCGCATACCTTCTTTCTGCCTCTACTCCAAGGATAAAACGGACGGATGGGGAGGTGTTGCAATTCTGGTGCACTTTACTATTCCACATTACACCATTCAGATAGACCACAGCCAAATACATTCTTTTGAAGCCGTGGCGGTGAGGACTCTGCTTTGTCAACGAGAGGTCACAGTTGTTTCATTGTACTCTTCCCCTAGAATGATCATCACCAGTCGAGAATGGTATCATTTCCTGCGCCAGTTACCAACCCCCATTTTACTCGGCGGTGATTTTAATGCTCATAATACCACATGGGGTTGTGACCTGACCGACGCTGCTGACAGAACGCTTTTGGACTTCATCGAGGACTCTGGTTTGGTTCTTCTCAACGATGGGTCTTCCAACCTACTCACTCGGCCCGGACACCGACCGTCAGCGATTGACTTGACGCTTTGCTCCCCTTCCCTATCTTCTGAACTTCAATGGAGGGTTCTTCCCTTTACAATGGGCTCCGATCATTTCCCACTGGAGATTTCGACTATTCTTCCGCAAGTTTCTGTGACCCACCGGCCTTCGACCAGATGGAACTTACGGCATGCCAATTGGGTCAAGTACGAACGTATTCTCGAATCCACCGTTTCTGAGATTCCCAATGATCGTCCTCCGTTGGTGCGTTAGGACACCTTTCTACAGTGTATCAGTAGTGCGGCTTTGCTTTCCATCCCAGAGAAACGGCCAGTTCTTACGTCCCGTGGTGTACTATCTCCTTGGTGGAATGCAGAATGCAGTCGTTATGTTGCAAAGAGCAAATTGCCGCTCAGTACCTACCGGCACAACTCTACATGGGACAATTTTCTAGCCTATAAACGGGCCGCAGCTGAGGCCAAACGCTTTTTACGACAGTGCAAAAGGGAGTGCTGGAAGACCTTTTGTGCCAAACTCTCTAACACCACCCCACTTTCTCAGATTTGGGGGTTTATTAAAAATTTGAGGAAGAAGCCAGTTCCTACCCACCCTCTGAGGGATTGGATCGCTGAGCTTGCAGATCACATTGCTCCTCCATCCGTGACATCACCACCAGCACCTACTGGTCTCTCTTCTTCCGGGGACTCGCACCACACTTTGATGTCAGCATTTTCCAAGCCTGAACTCCAAAGTGTGCTGAAGTCGTCGTCGAATTCTGCTCCGGGTTATGATCAGATATCCTATAGCATGCTCACCCACCTCCCTCCTCGTGCGAAGATGATCCTTTTAGAACTATTCAACGACCTTTGGGCCTCCGGCGTCTTCCCCGAGAGTTGGACTACACAGATCATTGTACCTATCTTGAAGCCGGGGAAGGACCCTAGCTTTGGTACCTCTTATCGCCCGATCGCTTTGTCTTCCTGTATCGCCAAGACCTTTGAACGCTTGCTTAAACAACGACTTGAATGGTGGCTGGAATCCCGGAGATTATTACCCATGTCCCAATATGGCTTCCGCAAAACCCGGAGTACTTTGGATAGTCTCAGCATCCTGACTACTGACATCGAGCATACCTTTTTGGAACAAGGATATCTGACAGACATGTTTTTGGACATTTCCGGCGCCTACGACAGTGTTTTAGTGCCAGTTTTGCTTGGGAAGCTGCAAGCACTAGGTCTTCCTCCTCGGTACTGCTCTGGCATTTATAATTTTCTCCGACATCGCCTCATCTATATCCGTTCTCCTGATAACTCCTTCTTCGGCCCTAGAATAGTAGTTCGAGGATTGCCCCAGGGAGCGATTTTGAGTCCTCTTCTTTATGCACTTTATACGTCGGATTTAGACTCTCTATTTAGTCCTCACATTCGAGTTCTCCAGTACGCTGATGATATCTGTTTGTACGCTCGGTCCTCTAGTTTTTGGATTACTCGTCTGTGGCTTGGTGATGGAGCCACTGATTTATCAACCTGGGCCTCTGAACACGGATTACATCTTTCACCTTCCAAGTCTACAGTCGTAGTGTTTACTAGGAAACGACGGACATTTTCTAATGGCGTTATCCACTTGGGACCTTTTACTCTTACCCTTGCATCTTCCGCAAAATTTTTGGGTATCTATTTGGATAGTCGCCTTTCATGGAGTCGTCACATTCAACATCTCATCTCCAAGATTGGTGCAACTCTTAATGTTCTACGCAGTATCGCTCATGGTGGGGCGGGGACGCTTCCACATTACTTCTGCTATATCGTTTCCTAATTCGGTTGCTGCTGGACTATGGCTGTATCTTCTTGGGCTCTGCCTCCACATCGGTCTTGCGCAAGTTGGATATTGCTCAGTACCGTGCTCTTAGATTTTGCCTGGGTGCTATGCTTTCTACACCGACGAATGCATTTTTGGTTGAGGCCTCAGAACCACCATTGGAGATCCGTCGACAGCTCTTAACCCAGCGCTTTCTATTGCGAGTTTTCTCCGTGGATGCCCACCCAAAATTGCGGACGTTGCAATATTTTGCTGCTAATTATCTCAACGCGGATTTTCCAGCTGTACGACGATTGCCCTTACTCTTACTGGGTTTTCGGTATCTATACCACGCTTTTCCCTTAATATTGAAAAGTCCCTCTCTTCCGGGGTTTCAATATCCATATGACCTACAATTCTTGAATGTTTCGGTGCATTATCTTCCTGATAACATCATTCGGAGCCCTGACGTGAACGTCACCCTCTCTCATTTCTTGCAGGTTACATGGTCAGATTTCACCACGATTTACACCGACGGTTATAAATCTGCTGATGGAGTAGGTTATGCATACGTCTGTCCTTCTACTAATGCCCTGGCTCGATACCGCCTACCTATGGAGGCTCCCAGCTACACTGCGGAGGTTCTGGCCATTCGTGACGCTTTGCAATATGAGATTTCTCAGGGCTTCCCCAAACTGCTGATCTTAACCGATGCGCAGAGTGTGCTGCAGAGACTCTCATCGCCCCGCTGGACGAGAGATATGCACTGTAACCTTTACGAGATACTGACGTTGGTGAACAACGCTACCATAGCTGGTCATCAAATACACTTCCTTTGGATCAGAGGGCATGTCGGAATGCGATACAATGAAGTCTCCGATCGCCTGGCAAAAGAGGGACTCACCTAAGGCACCTTCCAAGGCATCCAACTGCCCTACACGGATTTCTTCCCGGTCCTTCATCGTGACGCCTATTGTCGCTGGAATGACGCCTGGATTCGTTCGCAGTCCATCAAAGGCAAACACCACGCCGTCGTTCAGACGCATCTATCCACGACCCCTCGGTTCTCCAGCTTCAGGATTGCACGTCGACATCTCACCTCCATCATTAGAATGCGACTTGGACATGGATGTTACCCTGCGCATCCACACCGACTACGTCTCATCGATTCCCCTGTTAGTCCTGATGACCCAGGCGAAACCGCTGACCTCAATCACCTCCTGTTCAGTTGCTCTCGCTACCGAGCCCACCGTTCTTCCTTCCTCCGCCGCCTACTTCAGCAGTCTGTTCCTTTTCCCGCTAGCGTCAACACCATATTACAGTTATGCCACAAACCTCTATACCAAGCTCTTCTACAATTTCTTAAAGAAAGTGATCTACAGATCTAGTCTCCTCCCATCCTCTTAATTTTCCTTACATTATTTTTCTAATTTTTCCCTACGATGACCATATGGGATTTTACCGAAGGCCAAAAGAAAGGACTATAAGATAGCTTTGAGCAAGGTGAAGGAACCTATGTCAGTGGCCAAAAAGCAAGAGAAGTAGACAGTGATCATTGAATATAGATCAAACATTGTTACTGCTAGCAAGAACTCTTGTGCTTTAATGACAGAGACATTCCTAATCAAAGGAAATACAAAGTTTGCTGAAACCATACTGAAGAAAGCTTACGATAAAGAAATTCCTCTGAAAGCTGCGAAAGTCAAGGACCTTTCAAAGTATCTTGCTTCAGTTCTTCCTAAAAAACAATCGTATTTTCAAACTCTGTGTGATAAATACGAGGTACGTCCAGAAAGTAAGGTATGTTTGGTAATAAAATTAAATTGTATATAGATACAGAAAAATTATTTCTTGCACAAAATTCTGCAACTCTTAAACTACATTTCCACATTACTGCTGAAATTTTGCAGGCATTTCTCATAGCGAAGCAAAAGTTTCTGTATACCTTCTTCATAGAAGTTTTCCGCCTGGGTCTTCAACCAGTTGGAAACATTTTCTTTCTGTTCTTCGTCATTGCTGAAGTGTTGACCTCCAAGGAAATATTTGAAATGCAAAAACAGATGAAAGTCGCTAGGAGAGAGGTCAGGGCTGTACGGGGTTGGTCAAACACGTCGCAGCCAAATCCCTGTAGGATGCTTTTCGTTCCATTTGCAGTGTGTGGTTATGCGTTCTCGTGAAGAAACACAACACCATTTGACAGCGTTCCTAGGCACTTATTCCTTATTGCGCGCGGCAATTTCCTAAGTGTCTCGCAAAAAACATCTGCTTTCATTGTTTGACCATGCGGTAAGAAGTCAATGAGTAAGATGCCTTTCCTGTCCCAGAATACTGCGCACATCATTTCTCGAGGTGTCAAGATTTGTTTCGGCTTAACCTTTGCTGGGGATGAGGTGTGCCTCCATTCCATTGATTGACGCTTACTTTCAGGGGTGTCGTAAGAAGCCCAAGTTTCATCTCCTGTGACTATCTGTGTCACAAATTCTTCGCTGCCTTCATCATAACGGGTCAAAAACTGAAGTGCACTAACCATCCGTATTGATTTGAGTTGCGCAGTAAGAATCTTAGGCTCCCAACGTTAGCAAAGTTTATGAAATTTCAGTTTTTCGGTAGCAATTTCATGAACTAGTGATCGTGAGATTTCGGGAAATTCCATAGCGAGAGTACTAATTGTAAACTTGCTGTTTTCCTGGATCTTGTCATCAATTACATCAACCAGTTCTTCTGTAACCAAAGATGGACGCCCACTTCGTTCTTCATCGTGCACTTCACCACGTCCTTCATTGAACTGTCGGACCCATCTTCTCTCCATGTATCACTCATCGCATTTTGTCCGTAAACATCGCAAATTTGCCGATAAATTTAAATTGGTTTCACTTTCCTAGCATTCAGAAAACGAATCACAGATTTGATTTCACAAGTGGTGGGATATTCAATCAACACCGACATTGTAAACAATCACAACAAAGCGCACGTGGCTGACAGCGATCTCACAATGGCGCACGTTTCTTCTCCTTCATACAGAGCGTCTACCGCGCATTTGCGGAACTGCGATCGCAGCGCTGCAGTGGAGATAAATTGAAACAGAGCTTACTTCCTGGACGGCGCTTGTATATCAAAGAACAGATGTCTAATGGAGACGAATCAGGAAGTGAGGTGTGGGATTCAGATTAGGATAACGGAATGGTTGTAATGTCTATTTTTGTTATTATTTTCGCGTGGCATTGTTGCGACTGGCGTGGCTGGCGCACCAAAGGCACAGATAGTGTAGCGCGGAGAAAAAACGCTTGCCGAAACAGATAAAGATAGATGACTGGAAAGTTCGACTTTCGCTGGTGCCGTCTTGATGGTTAGAAAACATTCCACTAATTTCTGGAACGATGAGTGGAGATATAAAAGAGGCCGTAGCCAGATGGGACAGTGGTAATTGGACTCGATAATTCTGCGCTTGCAGCTGTGATTTGAAAGTGAATACTTTTGTTTATTTACGTGTGCAGAAGTGACAAGAGGTTGTGTAAGTTTATGTTACGTCAGCTTGCTGCAAAGGCGTGTACAAACTGTCTTTCTACGAAAATAAAGGGCATTTTGAATTTCTGCAAAATTGACTTTAACTTTAGGAACCCACAACATCACATTATACTGCAACTAAAACGTGGTTCAACACACATATGAGTACTATAAAATATTTCCACCATCCCTTATAGCTTTAGAAGTAATTACTCTATGAATTTGATAAAACAGCCCTTACAATGCATTTGTACGCCCGGATGAGTTTCATAACTGTACAAGTCCAACAAATTCATTATAAATATTGTCAAAAGGTAGCAATGATAAATGTAATTACTGAGCAGTAAAACAAATATTATGAGCCAAAGTTCATCTGTTACAAAACTCATAATTTTGGCACATCATTATCAGAAGTTAAGAAAGCTGCTGGATGTGATCAATTAAATTTGAAACTCATAAAATATGCACCTGTGTGTTTACATAGCAGATTGCTTGGTCTTTTTAATCTTTGTTGGAGGTATGGGCATATCCCTGAAGATTAGAATACAGCGTTGGTGATACCAATTTTTAAGAAAGGCGATAGAGAAAAATGTGACAACTACAGAGGAATTAGTCTTCTGTGCTCAGTGTATAAACTATATGCTAAAATATTTGAAGATGATGATGATGATTTTCCTCCGAAGTTACGAAGTTTTTGTTGATTTCCTCGAAACTTAGGTGACTGGACTTGTGCACTTATGAAAGTCATGTCTTCCATTGTAAGAACAGAAGACATACAATATAGTGATTGTGGGTGATTTCAATACACATTCTAAACAATGGGAATATTGTGATACAAAGTCAGCTTCAAACGTCACCACTGACTTCAGTAATTCCAACAAAATAGAATACAAAAATGTGGATTTCGTCAAATCATACAATTTCTGTCAAGTACATTTTTTTCTGTTAAATGAACCGTTTTGGAGAAGTCCTTGTTTAGTAGGTTATTATACAAATATAACAATTTTTAACTTAAAACTTCACTTACTTTATAAGAAATGATGATACTTTTCTTCTAAATTGTCCGGGAACATAGCTGAATGCCAATTTCACATTTTTACTGCAGCAGTAGTGGTTCTTAATTTCTGCAAATCAGATTTCCGAATCTACGCAACCCAGGTAGTCACGATATTGAATAAAGTAATACTTTAAACTGAGTCATGGGGCAATTTTGTATAAGTGTGCTTAAATTTTGAGAATTTCGTTTCATATTTAGTTTCATTAAATATCCGGGGTAAGAAGTTAGAAATGATTTCAAAATGTTATTATCAATTCCTAACTCAGTAACTTTATGGAGAACTTTTAATCGAGAACTGAGCCATAACAAATTTGAGGTCCACAAAGGCTGCTAGCAGTTATCCTTTCTTCCCTAAAGCCTCTTCAATACCTCGAGTTAAAGTATACGTTCTATAAGACGTGAAGCTTTCCTAGCGACGAATACGCCCCCTTTCTTCTCGTGGAACAAGACAGGTGAAAAGACGATTAGATATCGACGACTCGGGAGTGTGCATCTCTCCCATCATCAGGATATGTATATATATATATATATATATATATATATATATATATATATATATTGTGACTTTGTGGGTTCGTGGAATAAAAAGTCCAATTACGCCACTCAACAATGTTCTTTATTTCCACCGACTTACAGTTTAACACTTGCCAATTACACAGAAATGCGTAATGCACACAATTACAATTTACCAGTTCGTCCGTTACAATTTCCTTGTACTCGCGATTACATCAACCCCGATACTCATACACGGTTCGTACAGTCTTCCGTTGCACAATCCTTTCGTACATTAACACGTCACTAACTCTTACACCAAGAACTGCGACTGTCTCACTAACTGACCGACCAACTCAACACAGCACAACAACTGACTAACTGACCCACTCCGTCTGTCTGGAACCCTCTTTATAGGAATTTCGCCGGTTTCTAGTGACCAGGAGAATGTTCCAGACTCCGTAATTTCTGGAACCAGGTGGGCAGAAGCAGACGGCCCACTGATGTTTTTCCTCCCAACCACTGCCTGTCAAATACTACAAGACAAACGAGGGGAAGGTGTGGCTAATGCGGTCCTCCCCCCTGCATTCCGTTCCCAGCTGGTTACAGGGTGCTCCAATGCTCCCGTTACACTGCTCCCTCCTCAAAGCTGTTCGCCCACGAACAGCCCCATCGTAGCGTGCGAGGCGGTCCAGGTGTACCACCAGGATCTGCCCGGAGTCTGAGCCAGAAGTAGCGCTGCCGTAGTTTGTGAATCATTCGGTTCGCTCCCAGGTGTCCTCCTGAAGTACCGGCGTGCACTTCCTCCAAGACTTCCGGGACCTTGCTCCGGGGAAGTACCAACTGTCCTCTCCGCGCCTTCCCATCGGGTGACTCCCATACCCGGAACAGCACGCCCTCTCTGGTCTTCAACGAGTCCCATTGGGCCCAGTGCGACTTGTAGGTGGCGCTCCTCGGTGCGATGTCCTCCCAGGTTGGCCTCGTCCCTGCGTCCACTTCCCTCAAGAGTGGCCCCAAGTCTGCGTGCGCCAGCTGCTCCCTCCTCAGGCCTGCGCTATCCCAGCCTTCAGCAGGCACTGCCACAACTACTCGGACTGCTGCGGCACGCTCCTTCTCTTCCACTCTTGTGCGCTCATGGCCGTCCTGGATCTGCGATAGGACACCTCCAATGCAATGGTCACTAGCGTCGGTGTCCACAATGAAGGCGCCACCCGGTTGTGGGAAACCCAAAGTTGGAGCACTGCACAGGGTCTCCTTCGGGTGCTGGAAAGCGTCTTCGGCGTCCTCCGTCCACACATAAGGCCGGTTTTCCTCCGTCAGGCGGGTGAGGGGTTTTGCGATGTTGTCGGCCTTTTCCTCTAAATCATTACGGCGGTCGTCTACTTGACCCTTCCGTTTGCCCAGGTTCGCGACGTCATCCCTCACGCCGGCCAACCGTTCCTCAAACTTGGCGGCGAGAGCCTCGTTCGCCACCTTCATTTCGGTAGCCAGACCGTCATTCGCTGCTCTCATTTCTGTGGTTAACTCGGCCTTCACTTGTTCCATCTTCTCGGCGATGTTGTTTGCCGTCTTCATTTGTTTCAACTCTGCGGCGATGTTCTCCCTAGCCGTCCTGATTAGTTTCAGTTCCGCGGCCAGGTTATTTCTAGTCTCCAGCGTCTCTGTTAATTCGGCCCGCATTTCTTCCATCTTCCTGATGATGTTGTCTTTAGCCGTCTTCATTTCTTTCAGTTCCGCTAAAATCTTTTCTAATGCTGCCTCCATCGTTGTAATGTTCGGTGATGTTGTTTTCCCGCTTCCTGACACCAGTGTGACTTTGTGTTATATCCCACTTCTGACACCAGTGTGACTTTGTGGGTTCGTGGAATAAAAAGTCCAATTACGCCACTCAACAATGTTCTTTATTTCCACCGACTTACAGTTTAACACTTGCCAATTACACAGAAATGCGTAATGCACACAATTACAATTTACCAGTTCGTCCGTTACAATTTCCTTGTACTCGCGATTACATCAACCCCGATACTCATACACGGTTCGTACAGTCTTCCGTTGCACAATCCTTTCGTACATTAACACGTCACTAACTCTTACACCAAGAACTGCGACTGTCTCACTAACTGACCGACCAACTCAACACAGCACAACAACTGACTAACTGACCCACTCCGTCTGTCTGGAACCCTCTTTATAGGAATTTCGCCGGTTTCTAGTGACCAGGAGAATGTTCCAGACTCCGTAATTTCTGGAACCAGGTGGGCAGAAGCAGACGGCCCACTGATGTTTTTCCTCCCAACCACTGCCTGTCAAATACTACAAGACAAACGAGGGGAAGGTGTGGCTAATGCGGTCCTCCCCCCTGCATTCCGTTCCCAGCTGGTTACAGGGTGCTCCAATGCTCCCGTTACAATATATATAAAATGTTATAACCACAAGTGAAACACTGGATATAACACCAATATTGTGACGTTAATATTTTTATAACTTTTGACAAAGACAAAATTGGTAAAAATTGTATACTTGGAAGGTGGAATAATATCGGTACACGCGACATCCGGTCGCGTAGGTTTGCAAGTCATGCTGAGCTGTCAGTCGGAGGTCGAAAGCCTTGCTGACATAGCTGACGAAGCAGTGAGTCAGTCGCTGCTTAGGTAGAGCTTCGGCATTTAAACCCCAGGGTTTTGGCCCAGGCGGGGGTAGTCTCGCACGTGCTACCGGAATCTGCGTCACCCGATCCCTTGACGGCCACGTCTATAATCTTCAAGAATGAACATCATAAAGCGAGGAGCAGAAACCTTAGGCCAGGTAAAAGCCGCAGTTTTCCTCGTATAGATAATTCCTTTTGGTTTTGGGTAGATTGTAGAGTAAACGCTACTTAACCAGAACTACATGTCGAATTTTAACTTAAACCAACCCTGCCTGGTACCCCAGTCTTTGGTACGAACATCTCCCTCCTGATGTAATAACGTTAAATGGGAAAGTGTAATTTACCTGCCAGTTGGTGCAACCGGGAACGTTACAGTATAAACAAAGACAAAACACTATTAAAATTCGCATTCCTGAACAAAAGACTCTCTTCAGTAAATTAAATGCCAGGCCAGGAGATGGTGTGAGTGTAGAAAACAATCGCATTTTCAAACTCTGTATGAACAGATATCTAATGGGGAAGAACCAGGAAGTGAGGTGTGGGATTCAGATTAGGATAACTGAATGAATGTAATGTCTATTTTTGTTATTATGGTACAAATAAAACGTGGTTCAACACACATATGAGTACTATAAAATATTTTCACTATTCCTTGCATCATTAGAGGTAATTCCTCTATGCATTTGCTCATACAGCCCTTTCAATGCATTTGTACACCCAGATGAGTTTCGTAACTGCACAAGTCCAACAAATTGATCATAAATATCGTAACAAAGTACCAATGGTAGCTGAAATTACTGAACAGTAAAACAAATATAATGAACCCAATTTCATGTGCTACAAAATCATAATATTGGCACGTCATTTTCAGAAGTTATGAAGTTTTTGTTGATTTTCTCGAAACTTAGTTCAATGAACTTTTTTTCTTCTTCTTTAACTGCTATGGTTATATCGGCGGCCGTTCTCCTTTGGAACATACCGAAGGTGTTAACTCGTTATCTTTAGTTTTTGACAATTAGATCACACGCACATCCAGACTCTCATTCATACTTCCAGACTCTGGGGAAGATGGGGAATTATCTTGGGAGAAGAAAAATCCCCGTCCCCACCGCCGGGAATGGAACCCGGGACCCCTAGCACGGCAGGCAGGTGCTCTACCGACTGAGCTACGAGGCCAGCCTTTTCTGTGCTTGTGCACTTATGAAATTCATGTCTTCAATTGTCTCTGAGGTTGTCTTTATTGTCCGCGACTTTTATATAATTGGTAAAACGTAAGAGAGGGATAAAGTTTTACTACACAAGAGATGCAGGTCTCTCTATTTACCATACGTCACTATAACTACGCAGCAAAATGTGTAACATACCAGATACCTCGCGGCTTGTGCTTGCACGAGTGATCACGAGCATTTAGTACACACAAACTGGATAGATGGCAGAGCGTTAGCAATTTGCCTTTTTTTATCTTTTTAGAGCGATTTTAGATCTAAACTGACACTTTGGGTTTCAGATTTTACTATGGCGAAGTAAAACAATTATAAAAATTAAACTCACTTAATTTGGTATACCTAAATATTCGTAAAGTGTCAGTTTATGAATATTGAGCATAGACGTTATCGAACGACTTCCTGTATATTTAGAAATAAATATATGTTAAAGATAAGGCAAATTATAATTTTGTGACACTTCTTTTGAGATTTCTGGAAACATGTGTTATTCCTTCTTGAAGTAAACCTTTATAAACCAGTAGCACCAAACCAACACCACAACCAAATTATTCGTTCGTGTATGAAGAATTGTGAACAGTTCAAATTAAAGCTCGTTGACATACGTACGTAAATTTGGTACCTTCGAAGTATGTCCTTGGTATGGACTATTTTTTTAAATTTGTGTTTACTTAAAGGGGTTATAAACATTTTGATTTTAAAACATAATAGGGTGTGTTTATGAAAAGTAAGATGTATAGCTTGTAAAATAAGACGTGAAGCTTTCCTGGCGAAGAATATACTTCAAATGTTCTTTGGAAGATCTTTATGTTATATCCAGTTATACAATTGTTGGTAATAACATTTCCTAAAATATCCTGATGAAGGAAGCGATGTAAGCTCCCGAAACGTCCATTTCTAATCGTCTTTTCACCTGGCTTGTTTCCCAAGAAGATCTGGAATGTATATCTTGTATTTTGTAGGCACTGAAAAGATGACTTTCATAATTTCACAAGTCCACTTTAGGCACTATATGACTTATATGTCGTTGTAATCGTCTCACTGAGCTTTATCGTATGACATTAAAAACATCTCAAGTTTGAGGCATTTCCACTTGCTACTGAGTGCTACACAAGACCAGCGACTACAACTCAGACAGACATCGTGCGAATAAGCATAAGAACATTAAAGTATGTGATGTTCAAATGTCTATGATCGAGGACTATAAGATAGCTTTGAGCAACGTGAGGGAACCTAAGCCAGTGGACAAAGAACAAGAGAAGTAGAAAGTGACTACATTTTTTTTTTTTTTTTTTTTTTTTTTTTTGCAATTTACGCTTTCAAACGTTGTCATATCGGACGTTGAATGGAATGGGTGAAATTATGCTCAAGTGAGTCCAGGGTCCACAGGGCTTAGAGTTACCCGACATTCGTCTTTCAGGTTAAGGTAAAACCCCGGAAAAACCGTATCCAGGTAACTCACCCTTACCGAGGTTCGAACTCGGGACGACTTGAACGTGAGGCAGACACGCTGCCACCACGCTACCAAGGGGGGCAAAGTGACTACATATAAGATTATTGAATACAGATCAAACATTGTTACTTCTAGCAAGAACTCTAGTGCTTTAATGACAGAGACACTCCTAATAAAAGAAAACACAAAGATTGCTAAAACCATACTGAAGAAAGCTTACGATAAAGAAATTTCTCTGAAAGCTGGGAAAGTCAAGGACCTTTCAAAGTATCTTGCTTCAGTTCTTCCTGAAAAACAATCCTATTTCCAAACTCTGTGTGATAAATACGAATTACCTCCAGAAAGTAAGTTCTGTTTGGTAATAAAATGAAATTGTGTATAGATACAGAGAAATTATTTCTTGCACAAAATTCTGCAACTCTTAAACTACTTTTCCACATAACTGCTGCAATTTTGCAGGCATTTGTCATAGCAAGGCACAAGTTTTTGTATATCTTCGTCATAGAAGTTTGCCGCCTGTGTCTTCAACCAGTTGGAAACATTTTCTTCTGTTCTTCGTCATTGTTGAAGTGTTGACCGCCAAGGAAACATTGGAAATGCAAAAGCAGATGAAAGTCACTAGGAGAGAGTTCAGGGCTATACGGGGGTGTGGTCAAACACCTCCCAGCCAAATCCCTGTAGGGCGTTATTCGTTTAATTTGCAGAGTGTGGTCATGCGTTGTCGTGAAGAAACACAACATCTTTTGACAGCATTCCTAGGCACTTATTCTGTTTCGCGCCGCAATTTCCTAAGTGATTCCCAATAAACATCTGCTTTCATTGTTTGACCACGCGGTAAGAAGAAAATGAGTTAGATGCCTTTCCTGTCCCAGAACCTTGTGCACATCATTTCTCGAGGTGTGAAGATTTGCTTCAGCTAAACCTTTGCTGGGGATGAAGTGTGCCTCCGTTCCTTTGATTGAAGCTTGCTTTCAGGGGTGTCGTAAGAAACCCAAGTTTCATCTCCTGTGACTATCTGTGTCAGAAATTCTTCGCCGCTTTCATCATAACTGTTCAAAAACTGAAGTGCTCTACCTATCCGTTTTGTTTTGAGTTGCTCAGTAAGAATCTTTGGCTCCCAACGTTAGCAAAATTTATGACATTCCAGTTTCTCGATAACAATTTCATGAACTAGTGATCGTGAGATTTGGGGAAATTCCATAGCGAGAGCACTAATTGTAAACTTGTGGTTTTCCTGGATCTTGTCATCAATCGCGTGAACCAGTTCTTCTGTAACCAAAGATGGATGCCCACTTCGTTCTTCATCGTGCACTTCACTACGTCCTTCATTGAACTGTCGGACCCATCTTCTCACAACTGTATCACTCATCGCATTTTGTCTGTAAACCTCGCAAATTTGCCGATAAATTTTAATTGGTTTCACTTTCCTAGCACTCTGAAAACGAATCACAGATCTGATTTCACAAGCGGCGGGATTTTCAATCAACACAGACATTGTAAACAAGCACAACAAAGCGTACGTGACTGACGGCGATCTCGCAATGGCGCACGTTTCTTCTCCTTCATACAGAGCGTCTACCGCGCATGAGCGGAACTGCGATCGCAGCGCTGCAGCGGAGATAAATTGAAACAGAACTTACTTTCTGGACGCCACATCTATATGAAAGAACAGATGTCTAATGGAGATGAATCAGGAAGTGAGGTGTGGGATTCAGATTAGGATAACGGAATGGTTGTAATGTCTATTTTTGTTATTATTTTCGCGAGGCATTGTTGCGACTGGCGTGGCTGGCGCACCAAAGGTGCAGATAGGGCAGCGCGGAGATAAAACGCTTGCCGAAACAGATAAAGATAGATGACTGGAAGGTTCGACTTTCGTCTGGTGCCGTCTTGATGGTTAGTAAAAATTCCACTAATTTCTGGAACGATGAGTGGAGATATAAAAGAAGACGTAGCCAGATGGGACAGTGGTAATTGGACTCGATAATTCTGCGCTTGTAGCTGTGATTTGAAAGTGAATACTTTCGTTTATTTACGTGTGCAGAAGTGACAAGTGTATGTGTTGGTTTATGTTACGTCAGCTTGCTGCGAAGGCGTGTACAAACTGTCTTTCTACGAAAATAAAGGGCATTTTGAATTTCTGCAAACTTGACTTTTAGCTTTACGAACCCACAACATCACATTATACTGCAACTAAAACGTGGTTCAACACACATATGAGTACTATAAAATATTTCCACCATTCCTTACATCTTTAGAACTAATTACTCTATGAATTTGATAAAACAGCCCTTACAATGCATTTGGACGCCCGGATGAGTTTCATAACTGCACAAGTCCAACAAATTCATTGTAAATATTGTCAAAAGGTAGCAATGATAAATGTAATTACTGAACAGTATAACAAATATGATGAGCCAAAGATCATCTGTTACAAAACTCATAATATTGGCACATCATTTTCAGCAGTTAAGAAAGCTGCTGGATGTGATCAATTAAATTTGAAACTAATAAAATATGCACCTGTGTGTTTACATAGCAGATTGCTTGGTCTTTTTAATCTTTGTTGCAAGTATGGGCATATCCCTGAAGATTAGAATACAGCGTTGGTGATACCAATTTTTAAGAAAGGCGATAGAGAAAAATGTGACAACTACAGAGGAATTAGTCTTCTGTGCTCAGTGTATAAACTATATGCTAAAATATTTGAAGATGATGATGATGATTTTCCTCCGAAGTTACGAAGTTTTTGTTGATTTCCTCGAAACTTAGGTGACTGGATTTGTGCACTTATGAAAGTCATGTCTTCCATTGTAAGAACAGAAGACATACAATATAGTGATTGTGGGTGATTTCAATACACATTCTAAACAATGGGAATATTGTGATACAAAGTCAGCTTCAAAAGTCACCACTGACTTCAGTAATTCCAACACAATAGAATACAAAAATGTGGATTTCGTCAAATCATACAATTTCTGTCAAGTACATTTTTTTCTGTTAAATGAACCGTTTTGGAGAAGTCCTTGTTTAGTAGGTTATTATACAAATATAACAATTTTTAACTTAAAACTTCACTTACTTTATAAGAAATGATGATACTTTTCTTCTAAATTGTCCGGGAACATAGCTGATTGCCAATTTCACATTTTTTACTGCAGCAGTAGTGGTTCTATACTTCTGCAAATCAGATTTCCGAATCTACGACACCCACGTAGTCACGATATTAAATAAAGTAATACTTTAAACTGAGTCATGGGGCAATTTTGTATAAGTGTGCTTAAATTTTGAGAATTTAGTTTCATATTTAGCTTCATTAAATCTCCGGGGTAAGAAGTTAGAAATGATTTCAAAATGTTATTATCAATCCCTAACTCAGTCACTTTATGGAGAACTTTTAACCGAGAACTGAGCCATAACAAATTTAAGGTCCATAAAGGCTGCTAGCAGTTATCCTTTCTTCCCTAAAGCCTCTTCAATACCTCGAGTTAAAGTATATGTTCTATAAGACTTGAAGCTTTCCTAGCGACGAATACACTCACTTTCTTCTCGGGCAAACAGCCAGGGGAAAAGATGATTAGGTTACAACGTTTCGGGAGTTTCCATCTCTCCCATCATCAGGATATTTATAAAATGCTATAACCACAGATGAAACACTGGATATAACACCAATATTGTGACGTTAATATTTTTATATACTTTTTACAAAGACAAAATTAGTAAAAATTGTATACTTGGAAGGTGGAATAATATCGGTACACGCGACATCCGGTCACGTAGGTTTGGAAGTCATGCTGGGCTGTTAGTCGGAGGTCGAAAGCCTTGCTGACATAGGTGACGAAGCAGTGAGTCGGTCGCTGCTTCGGTAGATTTTCGGCATTTAAACCCCAGGGTTTTGGCCCAGGCGGGGGTAGTCTCGCACGTGCTACCGGAATCTGCGTCACCCGATTCTCTGACGACCACGTCTATAATCTTCAAGAATGAACATCATAAAGCAAGGAGCAGGAACCTTAGGCCAGGTAAAAGCCCCAGTTTTCCTCGTATAGATAATTCCTTTTGGTTTTGGGTAGATTGTAGAGTAAACGCTACTTAACCAGAACTACATGTCGAATTTTAACTTAAACCAACCCTGCCTGGTACCCCAGACTTTGGTACGAACATCTCCCTCCTGAGGTAATAACGTTAAATGGTAAAGTGTGATTTACCTGCCAGTTGGTGCAACCGGGAACGTTACAGTATAAACAAAGACAAAACACTATCAAAGTTCGCATTCCTGATCAAAAGACTGTCTTCAGTAAATTAAATGCCAGGCCAGGAGATGGTGTGAGTGTAGAAAACCATCGCACTCTCAAACTCTGTGTGAACTGATATCTAATGGGGAAGAATCACGAAGTGAGGTGTGGGATTCAGATTGGGATAACTGAATGAATGCAATGTCTATTTTTGTTATTATGCTACAAATAAAACGTGGTTCAACACACATATGAGTACTATAAAATACTTTCACCATTCCTTGCATCGTTAGAGGTAATTCCTCTATGCATTTGCTCATACAGTCCTTTCAATGCATTTGTACACCAAGATGAGTTTCGTAACTGCACAAGTCCAACAAATTCATTACAAATATTATAACAAAGTACCAATGGTAGCTGAAATTACTGAACAGTAAAACAAATATAATGAGCCCAAGTTCATGTGCTACAAAATCATAATATTGGCACGTGATTTTCAGAAGTTACAAAGTTTTTGTTGATTTTCTCGAAACTTAGTTGACTGAACTTTTTTCTACTTCTTTAACTGCTATGGTCATAGCGGCGGCCGTTCTCCTTTGGAACATACCGAAGGTGTTAACTCCTTATCTTCAGTTTTTGACCATTAGATCAGACGCACATTCACACTCTCATTCATACTTCCAGACTCTGGGGAAGATGGGGAATTATCTTGGTAGGAGAAAAATCCCCCACCCCACCGCCAGGAATCGAACCCGGGACCGCTAGCACGGCAGTCAGGTGCTCTACCGACTGAGCTATGGGGCGAGCCTTGACTTAACTTGTGCACTTATGAAATTCATGTCTTCAATTGTCTCTGAGGTTGTCTTTATTGTCCGCGTCTTTTATATAATTGGTAAAACGTAAGAGAGGGATAAAGTTTTACTACACAAGAGATGCAGGTCTCTCTATTTACTATACGTCACTATAACTACTCAGCAAAATTTGTAATATACGACATACCTCGCAGCTTGTGCTTGCTCACGTGACCTCGAGCATTTGGTACACACAAACTGCACAGATGGCAGAGCATTAGTAATTTACTTTTTTTAATCTTCTTAGAGAGATTTTAGACCTAAACTGAAACTTTGGATTTCAGATTTTACTATGGCGAAGTAAAACAATTATAAAAATTAAACTCAGTTAATTTGGTATACCTAAATGTTCGTAAAGTGTCAGTTTATGAACATTGGGCATAGACGTTATCGAACGACTTCCTGTATATTTAGAAATAAATATATGTTAAAGATAAGGCAAATTATAATTTTGTGACACTTCTTTTGAGATTTCTGGAAACATGTGTTATTCCTTCTTGAAGTAAACCTTTATAAACCAGTAGCACCAAACCAACACCGCAACCAATTTATTCATTCGTGTATGAAGAGTTGTGAACAGTTCAAATTAAAGCTCGGTGACATACCTACTTAAATTTGGTACCTTCAAAGGATGTTTATTTTTTGAAATAACTTGTCCTTGGTATAGACCATTTTTCTAATTTGTGTTTACTCAAAGGGTTTATAAACATTTTGATTTTAAAACATAATAGGGTGTTTTTTTTATAAAAAATAAGATGCATATCGAAACGTCATTTCAAATCGTCTTTTCACCTGGCCTGTTTCTCGAGGAGATCTGGAATGTATATCTTGTAGGATTTTGTAGGAACTGAAAAGATGACTTTCATAATTGTACAAGTCCACTTTTGACACTGTATGAGTTATATGTCGCTATAATCGCCTCACTGAGCTTTATCCTAGGGCATTAAAACATCTCAAGTTTGAGGCATTTCCACTTGCTACTGAGTGCTACACAAGACCAGGGACTACAACTCAGAGAGACATCGTGCGAATAAGCATAAGAACATTAAAGTATGTGATGTTCAACTGTCTATGATCAAGGACTATAAGATAGCTTTGAGCAAGGTGAAGGAACTTATGCCAGTGGCCAAAAAGCAAGAGAAGTAGAAAGAGACTACAGTAGTATAGAATTGAGAGAATCAGCACAGTGTAGATAAGATGTTGAACTCTCCTCTGTGTTAATATATGAGTGATGTAGAATGCTCATTGATTTAGAACTCTCCTATATGAAAATCGAGTTGTAAAAGAAGGGGAGTGTTGGCGTAGTGCCGTTCTCCCCTGTGCAGTGAGATGTTTTTGAGGGTTGGGATGATGATGATGATGATGATGATTGTGTGTGTGTGTGTGTGTGTGTGTGTGTGATGTGTAATGTGTGATGGGTGGGATGGGTAACGGGGGGGGGGGGGGTTCCGGGGATGTTTGAATTAAATGTGAATTCTTTTCGATGTGTGTGTGTGCTTGAACTCTCATGTATGAATATCGAAGTCTAGGGTTCGATATTGTGATGGGGCGGGGTGGGTAACGGGGGTTCCGGGGATGTTTGAATTAAATGTATTGATAGTAATTCTTCGATGACTGTGCTTGAACTCTCATGTATGAATATCGAGTCTAGGGTTTGATATCTATTACGTTCAGTGCTTCGATATCTGTGCTTGAACTCTCATGTATGAATATCGAGTGTAGGGTTTGATATCTATTACGTTTAGTGTATGATATATGATGTAGTATCGTTAATCTTTAGATAAAAGAATATCGAGAGAATGATTAGGTATGTTTACTGGGAGAGATTTATGAAAATAAATGTAATAAGACATTCTGGTAAGGGGTGTTCCCTATGCAGAATCTCTCCTTGAGCTATTGTATCCAAGAGCGATCTAAAGGTTAAGAAAAGGTTAAATTCCATTCCCACATCGAGGTACGAGAAAATATAAATCTATTCCACATTGAAGTATAAGGGTGATGACGTGTTGTCATTCCTCAAGATTTGTGCATATGTGAGTAAATTCGAATTAACAGGTCTCACCCTGTCCCGCCAGCTCGGGAACGAACGTGTCCTCACTTCACACAAACCCTCCGTCCGTTAAGTACAATCGACGATAGGATGGGGAGGGGGGAGACAGGTATGATCACGTTTCATCACCCATCTGCTCACTCGGGAACGAATGCATTCTCACTTCACATCGCAACGTCAAGATGAGTGGAACAACAACACCTATCATTGAAAGTGATACCAGATTCTGGGAGAATCTACGCAATTTCGAAGATTTGCAAAAGCATTGGGTTGAGCACCACGATGAAACGTGTGATGGAAAGATGCATCAAGTGATTTGCAAGAATCCTTCCCATCATGATTCGATCACATCTTATGCTCAATGCGGAAAGAATTGTAAAGTGTACCTCGGGTAAGTAGAATTATAATTGTGTGTTAACGTGAAAGTGTTGTTATGTGTTAGATAACTAATGATAAATATGTTTATTTCAGTAAAGCCCAAAGTGAAGATGTGGCATGCCAGTCCGAACAGGATCAAGGTGAAGATGTGTGCGGTCCGTACAATGATCGTCCGTTTAAGGATATCGGTACATCGAAACCCGAGGAGGAAGTCATACTAAAGTGAGTATAAAATAATAAGAGTTTTACGTTAACAAGTGTATTAAATATTCACGATGTTGAGACAGTTCGTGTATGTCCGCAGATCCAGTAAGAAAGGAGACAAGAAAAAGAAGAAGACGAACTGCAAACCGAGAATCGTCAAAGCCAAGAAGACGTTCGATCAAGACAGTTTCATCATAATGATGTTCGAACCCTTCACACCCTTCGCAGAAGAAGTAGAGGAGGAAGTTGCGAGTGATGGTAAATAGTGTGTGCATGAACGATAACGACATCTCCATCAGCATTGACTTTCGTGTGAACATAGGATTATACAATGAACTCCCATCACTTTACATTAAAGACACACATGACGATACGTTTGTGTATATTACAAAAGAGGATTGGGAGGTAATAAAGTCAAATTTGTGTGTTTTGGATACGTATCTGAAAGATGGTAAGCATCCATGTGCACCGTACAGTGAAAATATAATATATGCATTTAATATAATGTTATGCATGAATAAGATGCAAGAAATAACGTTTGTGAATACATGTTTAAATGTGGGCAGTATAAATCTGAATAGTACTGCATTCAATGGACTTAAAAGACTAATTCCATATATTGAAAGAAATTTATATCAGTTGTATGATATTCATAAATCATTATGTTCATATGATGCAAAAAGCAGGAGTGCAAGGAAGAGGATATTGGAGATGTATGTTAAAGTCAATAAAAAGATAATTTGAATTTGTAATGTTTTATTTATTACACCTATATGATAGATTGTACAACATGAGTTAGTGGTTTATAAGTGAATAATTTATCATGAATAATTAAACAGAATAATGAAGTTTGTGCAGGAAAATTTGACGATGCTTGAACTTCCAATCTGACATTCACTGCCCCCGTCACAGTATCCCCAGGTTTATGAGAGCAATCGATGACGAATAGCGGTGCATATTTCAGAAAGTCGTTCCTTTTCAAAAGAGGGTAATTCTCCTTTCCATAGTAGGATGATTGAAATTTGGAATATTGATCATACAGAGATGCAAATTTCGAATTGGCGAAATCCAAATTCATATCGTGATAGGGGTAAGATTCACTGTTGAGATAAAGTTTCAGATTGGTGATATTACAATTATCAAATAGAGAAGCATCCTTAGCGAGATGATTCAATCTATCCACTTGTGCACCGACTATGACGAAACGTGGTTTTTCAAGTTTAGTCGTGGTTGCAATGTTCCATGTGAACGCTTTAGTTTGAGGTACAGCAGGTTGAGTGTGAAGGTCCAAGGTTCGAAATGCGACGTGTAGAGGTTTATCCGATTTGACGAGTTTAAGCTTATCAACTCGTTCAGAATCTGAAAGTCGAAGTACAGGCATCCTCCATTCGAGTCTAGTTAGTTGTATGGTTGTAGGATCGTTTCCAATGATACAATTATTAGAATCCTTAGATCTAATGAGAATAAGTTCAAACTTGCTATTAAGTATGACCTCCTTGTGATCGTCGGCGAAACCCAGCAACATCGAAAGAGGAACGATAGCATTGAAGATACCATTCGATGTATTCACGATGTCTACCACACCTCCAGGATAGATCCATCCAGCATTTAGTAAACGATTCGATTCCAGTTCATTCAGTGCAGCATAGTTACGCATCGTTGATGAAATGCCCGGATTCCTAGTTCTATCAATAGTCGTTCCATTCATATCCAGACGAATCTCATCGAATAGGAATGCCATAGCATTGTTACTCAATTTCGATGTGGCAACGGTGCCGTCGGGTGTAGTGAGAGTCCCCTCAATGTAGAGATAACTTCTACTAGGAAGCGTGTACAAATCTTCAGCTTGACATGGAATTCTAATTTCATCGTTCACATCGAGAGCTGACGTATTGTACGGTAGGAATACGTGTTCTTCCTCCTTACTGATCTTATCATCAAAGGTCGGAATCCCGGTCACGTCCAACACATCCATCATAGAACCTTGAAGCCTAAGTTAGCGAGAAATTGTCGATTAGACGATGTGATTAGCTTGCGGGTCGATGATCGAGTAGAGATCAATCTCGAGAGATGTTTTTTAATATAGCATCGTCTCTTAAAACTTATACCCATTACGACGTATGTGCAATCGTACAGTGATGGTTTCGTTCCTGAAATCTAACTTATCGCCGTTCTGGTCTACCACTCTAATGTCGAGATGATCAATGAGATTCGTATCGATGATTGGTAAATATATAGGACTTGATGGTTCCTGCGAAATATGATAACCTGGAGGTACCGATGGGAAAAATTCATACAGAGAATGACCACTTTTACCATTGATGAAAGATCCCGTTGCAAGACTACACTCGATACGTATGATGCTGACTTTGAATATGTTAACCAAATCATTAGACTCGGTCAGCACGTTTGCCGGTACCCTCTGTTTAGAGGTGAAACCGAGAAGTGAAGCAATAGATCTCTCACGACTAAAGTCGATAATATAGGGAGATTGAATTTCTGATTTCATGGTGTTATTATTAGCACGTAGAATAAAGTCGTCACCGATGTCGAGAGCATCCTTGATCAATCTGGCGATATCATCCAATTCATAAGTACCCGGTGGAATTACTATACGTTCGACTTTTCCATCGCGAACGTAATGGAATAGATTATTACTCTCGTCCACATTCGGAATTGAGTAAAAAGTCTCAAAATTCAATAGAGCTATCTCGTAATGTCCGTTAGGATCCAGATGTAATGGTGGATTTAGAAATGTAGAGAAGCTGGTATCACTACCACTCACGGTGATCGTGTAACTCATCGAGGAGAAACTGAAGGCACAAGTGACCGCAAATCACAGAATCGAATTCTTGAAATCTCGTCGTATTATATAGGAGCTTGACACCCGAAAGGTACGTTTCTATCTCTTCCGGAGGTCTCAGATCGCCGAAACTGTCAAAGTAGTAGGCAACGTCACCATCCTTACGTACAGCAACCCAATGTGTACCAGGGTTATTTGATGTATCCAGATTCACTACTATTCTCTCATAGTATCGAGGATGTGGAGGTAGTTTATCGATCATGTAGACACCTCTAAAATGTGGAATGCGTAGACGTCGTGCATACGAATCGATCTCGTTAGCACTCAGGGCTTTTTCCGGGATAAATATAGGCCTCGCCCCGAGTTTTTTGATCGAAGATATAATCCTCTACCCTTACGACGTCTCTTACGGCGAAGACCTTTGCCCTGAGCCAAAGATTCCATGCGCTCGTTGTGACGTGTTAATTCCGCAAGTTGTTTTGCATCCGAACGTTTCTTATTGACAGCCGTAGCAATCTGAGCAGCACCTCCAGCTAGACCACCTGCTGCACCTAGAGCTGCTAAAAGTGGTAGCAAAGGTAAGAAACCACCTCTCTTGTTGCGACGTTTACGCATGCCAGCGCCCGCTGCCAATTTACCCTTCATAAGTGTAGTCACAAGTCGAGCTGCAAGTCGTTCGCCCAAAGAAGCGTCGGCAGACTTTACACGTCTCCAAGCTTTCTCTACCAACACCTTATCGGCTAGACGACGAGATTCTGTATCAGTACTCTCTGCGTAAGCCCGATCGTGATCGAGACACGCTGAATCTAATCCGTTCACCGGTAAGTCACCTCTCTGCAAGCGTTTATGTAGTTTCGTTCCGGGACCGCAGAAACGATAACCCGGTAAATGTGCCTCAAATGGTAATGAATTAATCAAGGAATTAAGAATTCCCGAACCTTTGCGTGCACGTGTAGAGCGCATGTCTCACTATGAAATAAAAAAGGCAAAACGTGTGCTTTATAAGTATACGATTCCTATGACGATTGGCTAAATCCAGTAAAGACATAGATTGCCCTTATCACGAACGAGATAAAAGACAAAACTTATGCTTTATAAGTATTAGTCGCGATATGGAGATAGTAAAGCAAAAGTGTACGCTACCCATACAGGTGTTAGATTTCGAGGATGACATTCGCAAAGGACGACACGGTACGTTGTTTCCGAGTAACGTTAGAGCGCTCATACTGGGCAGTTCAAATGCTGGAAAAACGAACGTTTTACTCAACCTGCTTATTCACGAGAATGGTCTGAGATTCGAAAACCTCTACATATACTCGAAATCGTTGCAACAACCTAAATATCGATATTTACTCAGGTTACTGAAAACTATACCCGATATAGGTGTATTTACGTTCGATGATGGTGATAAAGTAATTCAAACGTCGGATGCTAGAGAAAATTCGATATTCGTATTTGATGATGTGATAAATGAAAAACAGGGTAAGATAGCTTCATATTACAGTATGGGTAGACATCGTAATGTCGATGCTATATATTTAGCACAATCATATGCTAAAGTACCTAAACATTTAATTAGAGATAATGCAAATATGATTATATTCTTTAGACAGGATAATCTCAATTTAAAACATATATACGAAGATTATGTAAATACCGATATGTCCTATGATGAATTTAAGAATATGTGTAAACATATATGGGAGAGTGATGAACGATCCTTTGTTGTTATAGTACCAGAATATCCACTGAACGAGGGACGCTACCGTCACGGTTTTGATCGCTTTATCAGAATGAATAAATAGAATAATCCATCACTTAAGCAATGAGTATCGACAGGTTCGGATCCCGAAGAATCATACCCTCTAGGGGTGTGTTCAATCGATATATCATAACTAGAGATGGATCGGGAAACTATCGATTCAAGGGAAAGCGGTTGTGCAATATTCACGACCCTGAAGAAGGTGACGATGCATCGACTAAACGTTATGTGGATACGCATACGGCTGACGTCGAGAATCGAATGCAGATCTTCAGCGAGCAGACCTCGTATCAGCGTATGGGCGAGTTTGAAGCTATGCTTAGGGATCACATACAAAAATCGCTCGACATCCAATACAACAATTTAATGGAGTACTTAAGTAAATATGCATTTAAACGTGATTCCGAAAATAATGTCATTATAGATGGTATAAGAATGAAAACGCTGCTGGACCCCCTTCATGAACACGACGTTCCTAATAAAAAATATGTAGATGATAGGATTCCAATTCACGACTCTAATGAAACTCTATCATTTCGAATGAAGAGATTGAAGGATTTAGCCGACCCGATAGATGATAGTGATGCAGTCACCATGAGTTATGTTAATCATTTCTTTATACAGAAACATAATGAATTGCAAACGGGTTTAACTGAGACTATAACAAACATTGTCGATACTATTACACGGAAACAGAATGAATTACAAAGTCAGTTAACTAGAACAATCACCTCCGCTAGCGAGACTATTACTACAGCTGTAGAAAAAGAAGTGAAAGAACTAACCGCACGACAAACGGAACTTGATAATAAACTAATCACTATAAATAATGATATTCATACTATGAAAACACGAATGAGAAATGTTGTAAACACTATGTTACAACAATTGAAAGCACAACTCATAATTTCATTGAAACACGTCCGTTTCGAGGTCCCTCTTTAAGGTATACGTTAACATCGGGACTCGAATACTATAAAGTTCCTGGAAATGGAAGTGTACTCTCGTGTTCCATCGTATCATCGGTACATCCGCATGCTGTAAATGATACATTGTTTGCAATAAACGGAAGATTAGTTGAAAGATATCCTGTAAGAGTTGAAACTGGCGATATTCTATCGTTTACAGCGCCAGTCGGACGTGCTAAAGATGGTCATATATTAAGTATAGAACTGATAGTTTCATATAAATTAGCAGTAGCTGATTAATTATACATTCATTTCGATATGGATGCTGAAGCTATAAGACTTAAGGAATCCATTGCCCGTCACAGTAGGGCAATAAGAGAAAAGTTACGTTCTCTCAAAGGAATGAAATTCGAAACGCAACGAGTCATGTCTGAAGTTCTTCAACCTGTAACCGAACCATTGAAAGTAATAGCGAAAGCACACCAAGACAACAACGACGACGAAACTACAGATGATGCTAACGGATCTGATCTCGTGTCAAAGTATCTACACAAGGTTCGAACTGCTAGTTCGAGTGACATGGACAATACTTACGGCATACGTTACGAGGATAATGAGTATAAATTGGGTAACAAGACAGTTGTGTTTAAATCTGATGGTGTTCAGATAGGAACAGAAACGTATGAACCCACAGCAGGCTTATATGAATTATTATTTAAACGTTTACCTCGCAAGACATCGTACACAGATGATGATTTAGACGTGTATTCGCAAATCTTACAGAATACTCAAGTTTACAGACACGGTTATTCAAGAGATGGACGTTTAAGAGCAAATCGAGGGTTCAAGTATCGTCATATCATTCGTGACCTTGTTAGTAATCGAACTGGATTTGGTTTACGTTGGAAAGAACATGTACCGCAGAGAAAATTAGATTACGTCTACTGGAACGATCCGAATGAAATAATAAACAGATTAAGATTATTAGTTGCGTCGAGGGATGCAGGAAATTTGAATCACTCACCCGAGATAGAAGAAATTATTACAGAACTTAAAACATCAAAAATTATAGCATGATAAAACGTCGCATTGCAACCGAGTTACATGCACCAGCTAGAAGACGATTTTTACGTCGTAAGATCATAAGCAAAGGAATGAACGATTTAGTACAAATAGATCTTATGGACATGTCTAATTATGCAAGAGACAATAGGAATTATAAGTATATTCTTCTTGCATGCAATTTTTATTCCAAGATGGCTTATGCACGACCATTACGTGATAAAAGTGGTATTAACGTTTCGACTGCTATGGAGGAGATATTGAATGAAATGGAATCGTTTCCGAAGAATGTTCAATCTGATAAAGGAAGGGAGTTTTACAATAAACATTTCCGCGAACTAATGAATCGTAATAATATTAATCATTACAGTACATTCACACACGTTAAGGCTGCTGCAGTGGAACGTTTAATAAGAACGATCAAACTGATTTTGCATAAGGAATTTATTGTTCAAGGCTCATATCAATGGATAAACATACTACCGAGAATTATTCATACCTACAATAATACTTACCATCGAACGATTCGTATGAAGCCTGTAGAAGTTCGTGATAATTCTCTCCTGCTCAGCGTCTACAAATATGATAGAAGTCTGCGTGAGAAGCGAAGATCTAGGCTTCATCGTGTTGGTGACTACGTGAGGATTTCTAAGCATAAAGGTGTTATGGAGAAAGGTTATCTACCAAATTGGAGTGTTGAAGTCTTTAGGATACGTACAGTGCAAAGGACACATCCATTGACCTATCTCATCGAGGATCTGGAGGGTAAACTGATTGAAGGAGCATTCTACGGTTATGAATTACAGAAAACTCAATATCCAGACACGTATTTAGTTGAAAGGATCATCAGACGTCGTGGTGATAGGATTCTGGTGAAATGGTTAGGATTTCCTACCCGTGAATGGATTAATGAGGTGGACATTGTATAAATAAAAAAAAACACACAACTCAATAAAGAAATATAATTTTAATGATATATTGTGTTTGATTTTTTTTGTTCACATTGATTCCTGACATCTTCTGTAACTGCTAATTCACATCTCCTTAACTTAAACATGATAATAACAATTTTATACTTTTTTAAAAATCTTCTGTAACTGCTAATTCACATCTCCTTAACTTAAACATGATAATAACATTTTTATACTTAAAAAAAATCATACATGATTATAGTTGAATTAACATTTAATTGTAGAGATTTTAACATAACGTACATGCTAGTTCACATTGAGTATATATAAATTCACCTACCCTTAACGTAAACATGATAATTACAATTTGAAGTAATTAGTAATATACGTTAAACAAACATCATACATGATTATAGCTGAAATAAGAGCCTTTGTACATGCTAGTTCACATTGATATATATAAATCTCCCCTCACCCCTTAACGGAGACATGATAATAACATTTTGATATAATTAGTAAATATATTTTAATAAAAAATCATACATGATTATAGTTGAATTAACATTTCATTGATTTCTGCTATCTAACATTTCAAAACGACATGAACAGGAAAAAATATTCCTTCACCCCTAACATAAACATAAAAAAAGCAACACGTTATCTTTCAAATGAAGTAAATATGTTATTATCATGTAATTAGTAACACACTTTACAAATATACTTGAAACTCAATTATTTCGTTTTTTGAAATACAGTAATATGTTATTATCATGTGCCTAGTAATACCTTTTAACTCAGTTGTAACACACTTTACAATTATACTTGAAACTCAATTATTTTATTTTTTGAAATACAGTAATATGTTATTATCGTGGCCTAGTAATACCTTTTAACTCAGTTGAATCTATGCTTTATTGAGAAAAGAAAAAAAATTTACACTTGACAATTTTCTATAGCATAATGTCCCCATGCTAATGTTGAAAATGAATTATTGGGAATGTATCGTTTTGTATCGATACCACTTAAAGCTATCTTATTAGATTCAATAGTATGAACATCATGTTTATAACTTCTGAAACATGTCTGCATGCTTCGATGTATAGTGTCAGGATGTGTAATACATGAGAGATATTGTTCAAAGGTTATGAATCTCATCGAATCTTTTGTTACACCTTTTGATTTTTTAATCACTTCAGTATCATATCGATAACTATATAATTTCGATTTCAGCCCTACATATTCAGTCATCACTCTACCGGCTAGCTCATCCTTGAATAATCCTGAAATTTTCTTATTTGCTAACGGAATACCATACACATTATCCATTGGATAATTCGATGTATCGAATAAATGTATATTGGTTTTAATAAATTCATATATATCGCAGCTAGATTCAAAGAGAAAAGCATCCGTGTCCGTATAGATTAAAGTTACATCTTTCAATTTTTTCTTCAGAATTTCATAATAAAAATCATACATTTTATGTTTGGATAGATCCAGGATTGCTTGTCCTATGTATATTGGCTTATTCATCAATATTTCATCTCTGACCAATTCTATACCTATTAAATTTTCATCAAAAATCACGTACCTTATACATGTCTGTCGAGCTAACAATTTACGCGCTCGTTTCCAGCTGGTAGCTAAATGAAATGAATTATAACGTTTTACATTCTCTATAAATTTTCCATAAACACAATTATTCATTAACTTCCATAGATTTTGACCAAATTTCGTCTTATCTTAAATACGTTTACGAACGTTGAGTTCAATGTAAGGATTTATCCAGTTAGATTGTTTGTAACCTATTACTCTATGTATACGCGATGGAATCAAACCAAGTTTAACACATTGTTGAAAATTGAGATAATGTAATACGTATTTATTTTTATCATTCAATGTTGTTAGCAATTTTGTATACTTATCACCTGGCGCGATTTCATTCAAAGGGCATAATGGCAAATCATTTTGTATATCATGAAGTTCCTGTGGATATTTAAAGTCTACTTCCAACACATATCCCACGTCAGAATCACTTGTAATAGACATAAAATCTATTGATTTAATTTCAGCATCAGTTAGCCACCTTATATCAGTGTATGGTAAGCTATTATTTTCCATTGTATAACTATATAGAGAATTGCAGTCAACGTACATTAAATAATTAGTTGGTTGAGTGTTATCATAGCTAGTCATGTATCTGTTATTCGCCTTTGCATACCGTTTGGACACAGTGCAAATTCCACCTTGTATTCCTTTTTCGAAGAAATCTAGCATAGTCTTATCTGTTAATAATGAAATCTGTACACCAGTCGTTCTTAACATTGCATCATAGGCTAACCCGGGAAGTGTGTAATACTGACACGGGTCGAGTCCGTACAAACCGATACTTAATTCACGGAAGCGTTCAAACACGTCCGTTAGTATTAATGTATCGCACTCAAGATATATATTTAAATATTCACCCAGATTTTTAACATTGAATTCATTCCATACCGTTCTAGCATGACTATAATCCTCATCGCTTACATGATCAAACTGATGTTTGGATGGTAGACTATTCTCGTATAATTTTTCTATAGAATCCACATACGTGTACGGGAAGACACCTTTACGTTTCATCAGTTGTCTATGCAAAGGATTCGTGTACATATTATTGGTATAATGAAAATCATCTGCTTCTAACATATCCGAAAGGTTACTAAGTTTTGAATCCAAAAAACGATAGCTATCCAGAAATCTTAGATATATACTCATTCCATTCGAATTTGTATATCTTTTGCTAAAGGATAAGTAATTTTCAGAAGTTTGTGCAATACAGTTGATAGGTTCCGTATCGTAACCTAGTTTCTTTACTATGAAATGAGCATCGTATTTTGACAAGCAATGAAAGAATATTGGTATGAATCCTGGCATTTTCCTATTTAAATTGCAGTGCTTATGAGCTGGGCCAACGTAACTTCCAGTCAAATGACAATGATCACGAACCTTTATACACGAGTTAAGAAATTCACGTTTGCATATGTGACATCGTGTTGCATTTTGATATTCTAGCTCATCCACATCTCTCATACTTATTTCAATTTTATTAGCATATATATTAATGACCTGATTTGCAATTAACGTTAATTATTTAAGAAAATTTTCAATTGCATATGGACCTTCAAATGATTTGAAACGTGTTAAATTTTTATCATAACTACAGACCAAATGTAATGCAATTGCATACGCTTCATGTTTATGAATGCTACGTGTCCAGCTTTTACTCGATACATCTTGACACGAATCTACCTTACGTAAGATACATTCTATGTCTGCATAAACCACGAATGGAACTTTTAGACATTTCGAATATGCGTTAAATTCAACGAGATCAGTTTTACCAGCCTCGGGCATTCTGATAATTTGATTCATCATACACCTCTTTTTATGGCTATTTAAACGTGATTCTGATGTGAAATACAAGTTACAATTGTTACATAACCATTTTCGCCCATTATGTTTAGTTAGCTGCTTTCCTAGCAAACGTGACAAGTCTGTTATCAGACAATAATGTCTTTTATACATTAAAAGATTAACATGATGTGATTTTATCTCTCTTGGTTGATATAAGAGAATAATCGATTTATTTTCAACACCGTATATCGTTATTGAAATATTTGAATTTTGATTCTCGAATTTTTCTACATCTTTCAATGATACGGGGAATGTTATATTCTCAAAGTTAAATTCGTTACGAAAATCATATCTTTTATAGGAGGTGGGTCGATTCTTGTTACGTTCTACTGGGTATTTGGATGCTAACAGACAGTATGCAAAGCAATATTTATCAGTATTACGAATGTTAATAACAGCTCTCTTCGATTTTATAAAGTCGGGTAATTCAGTATACATCCCTGCATTCAATGAATCGTATTGTGTCACATATATTGTTAATTTCTCAATACTGTATAAAGCTTTTGAACTGGTACGCGATTCAAAATTATCCATATGATCTAGTATAGGTTGTACAATCTTCTCTTCATACCATATAGATTTATCTGTAGATTGCAATATCACCTCAAGTTTACTGTTAAAGTTAAATGTATGAATATTATCGCTCTCTTGTGATATTATGACATATTGACAGGATAAACAGGATCCTATCTTAAGACCTGATTTATACATGTTTAAGCCCTTATCAATTTCATTCAAAATTAAAGGTTTGCATTCTGCTAAGAATATAACGGGGTCAAGTATATTAACACAGTTGTGAATTTCGTAGGTGGTTAATCGTTTTTTGAAAGCAGACTCACTGTGAATACATCGTAATCGTTCAGCCTGGGTCACGTTCGAACAGGTTTCATCTTGCTGAATCGAGGGTTGTCCAGTGGCAGTATCGGAGCATCTTGTCGTCGTTTCTGAAAAAAGCAATTACAACATTCGATTAACTTTACATACGGGAACATTGATTTACATGTATGTAAGGTGGTAACAGAAATAACATACATGTTAATAACTTTTACATGTATGAATCTCAATTTTACGTAAACTCTATACTTTACGTAGAACGTAACATGCATGTAACTTTTACATATGAAAATAGTTACATAATGATTATGTATTTTACAATTATTGCTATCATCACGTAACTACAATATTCAGATAGTATGTAACTGTTTTACGTAATGCTCTCTCCCTTACATAAATGATAAAAACACACAACGTAAACCATATAGATGTAAAATACCGTAACTGAACTACGATATTCACATGTACGTTTTACACATATAAATTAACGTTCTTTTTTCACCTACAACGTTACTTTTACGTGTAACAAACAAACGTAACTAACATGCATGTGAAATAACGTAACTGAACTACGATATTCACATGTACGTAATTATTACACATGAAAATTAACCCTACAACGTTCACTCTCAATTACTAATACTACATGACGTGCGATAATTAACACTTTAAGTTCTAATACAACATGTACGTACATGCAAGTAACTACATTCAATTACTAATACTACATGACGTGCGATAATTAACACTTTAAGTTCTAATACAACATGTACGATTTCACATTTACATGCAAGTAACTACATTATCACTTTTTTTTTATGAAATTTTATTCAATAATTGTACTCACCTTTTGACGACATTACGGGCTGCTTAAAAAAGACAATTTATGTCGTTTGAAACCACTTTCTAGTGTTTCCTCGCCATGGTATTGGAGTATGCAGTCACCACGATTTAGTAGATCTTTCTGCGCTGCGGTCATATGTTTGAATCTCTCCGGGAGGAAGACTTGGAAATCTGATGTTTCGACGACGACCCGTTCACCATATCTGGTCTTCACGGTTTTGACGGATCGAATGATGTGTTGAACGGACTGATCTAATTCACGTAGTTTCTTTGTGGGAAGATGTGTTCCACCTTCAGCTAGTTGATTTAGCTGTAGCATCTCATGATCTGAAACATACATATAAGCACACACGAATCAGTATTACTTCAACATTCTTCGTAAACAGAGATAAAAAATGACTTACAATATACAACTTTTCTATCTTACCTGTAGGATCCATATTTCCAGAGAATCGACTGCCTCCTCACTCATCCGTGCCGCGGTATTTATTAACAGATGCTCCGCCCCCCCTCCGTCCGGGAGAGGTGTTACTGTCTACATATTACGCTATGTGTTTAAAGTAGTTGTGACTACGTTATAAGTTCGAAGGTAATACTAGTAACTTTATTATCATAGTTTAAACTTTATATAGATTCATCATTTTTTACACCCCCTCCAACCGTATCTCTCCTTCCCAAACACCATGTTGCGTGCGCACACTAACTGTGATTCGTTCCCTACATCTTGGAGGGGGGGATATAATTACACATTTCTTTACACACACATACTTGTACAAAATATATTTTTCTGAACATTTGATTTTTTTACATTTGGTATACTAACACATTCATAGTATTGTTTCATCATTCATACAAATATATAGATTCATTCGTTTAATTTTAAAATATATTCTTTTTTTTCCTAACGTTATTTGACAAAGTTAGACTTCGCTACAGCAATAAGAATGTTTTGACCACCCCTGTCACCAGTCTGGAGAGATTAACTCTTTTTTTCTCTGACCCACATACCAAAAGGGATGACGTTCAGTGGAGTATTCGTAATACTGAGGGGAGATTTTCTAGACAATTTTTTATATGGAGGGTGATATCTTACCATGGATAGTTAGGATATCTACACTATAGATCCCTAGTTGCGTATATATATTATCATATTGATTGATCAGTTTTGTATTACTCATATATACTTAAAGATGAGATACTTTTCTCTCGTTATCTTAATCATTTTTAAATAGATGGTTAGTGCTTTTATTTTATTTTCGATGTTATGTTCCACTTTTATCATGCTTAGAGGGAATATTCTTTTTAAGTTATCGTGCTTAGAGGGTGCGTTCCTTTATCATGAAACCCCTTTCAAACAGCTTTACATTTGCATTCTTATACTTTTCTCTCAATATTTTTTTATCATTCTTAAAGAGATGGGTAGTGCTTTTATTTTTATTTGCATTTGCTATGTACCACTTTTATCATGCTTAGAGGGGACATTTCTTTGTCATGCGACCCTCTAACATAGATTTACATTTCCATTCTTATACTTCATCAATGTGGAATAGATTTATATTTTCTCGTACCTCGATGTGGGAATGGAATTTAACCTTTTCTTAACCTTTACATCGCTCTTGGATACAATAGCTCAAGGAGAGATTCTGCATAGGGAACACCCCTTACCAGAATGTCTTATTACATTTATTTTCATAAATCTCTCCCAGTAAGCATACCTAATCATTCTCTCGATATTCTTTTATCTAAAGATTAACGATACTACATCATATATCATACACTAAACGTAATAGATATCAAACCCTACACTCGATATTCATACATGAGAGTTCAAGCACAGACATCGAAGCACTGAACGTAATAGATATCAAACCCTAGACTCGATATTCATACATGAGAGTTCAAGCACAGTCATCGAAGAATTACTATCAATACATTTAATTCAAACATCCCCGGAACCCCCGTTACCCACCCCGCCCCATCACAATATCGAACCCTAGACTTCGATATTCATACATGAGAGTTCAAGCACACACACACATCGAAAAGAATTCACATTTAATTCAAACATCCCCGGAACCCCCCCCCCCGTTACCCATCCCACCCATCACACATTACACATCACACACACACACACAATCATCATCATCATCATCATCATCATCATCATCATCCCAACCCTCAAAAACATCTCACTGCACAGGGGAGAACGGCACTACGCCAACACTCCCCTTCTTTTACAACTCGATTTTCATATAGGAGAGTTCTAAATCAATGAGCATTCTACATCACTCATATATTAACACAGAGGAGAGTTCAACATCTTATCTACACTGTGCTGATTCTCTCAATTCTATACTACTGACTACATTTTTTTTTAAACAATTTACGCTTTCAAACGTTAAGTCATATCGGACGTTGAATGGAATGGGTGAAATTATGCTCAAATGAGTCCAGGGTCCACAGGGCTTAGAGTTACCCGACATTCGTCTATCAGGTTAAGGGAAAACCCTGGAAAAACCTTATCCAAGTAACTCACCCTGACCGAGATTCGAACTCGGGACGTCTTGAACGTGAGGCAGATACGCTACCACCACGCTACCAAGGCGGGAAAAGTGACCACATATAAGATTATTGAATATAGATCAAACATTGTTACTGCTAGCAAGAACTCTAGTGCTTTAATGACAAGAGACATTCCTAATCAAAGGAAACACAAAGTTTGCTAAAACCACATTGAAGAAAGCTTACGATAAAGGAATTCCTCTGAAAGCTGCGAAAGTCAAGGACGTTTCAAAGTATCTTGCTTCAGTTCTTCCTGGAAAACAATCGTATTTCCAAGCTCTGTGTGATAAATACAAGGTACGTCCAGAAAGTAAGCTCTGTTTGGTAATAAAATTAAATTGTGTATAGATACAGAAAAATTATTTCTTGCACAAAATTCTACAAGTCTTAAACTACTTTTCCACATAACTGCTGCAATTTTGCAGGCATTTGTCATAGCAAGGCACAAGTTTTTGTATACCTTCTTCATAGAAGTTTGCCGCCTGTGTCTTCAACCAGTTGGAAACATTTTCTTCTGTTCTTCGTCATTGTTGAAGTGTTGACCTCCAAGGAAATATTTGAGATGCAAAAACAGATGAAAGTCGCTAGGAGAGAGGTCAGGGCTGTACAGGGGTTGTCAAACACGTCGCAGCTAAACCCCTGTAGGGTGTTTCTTGTCGCGTTTGCACTGTATGGTCGTGCGTTGTCGTGAAGAAACACAACACCTTTTGACAGCATTCCTAGGCACTTATTCTGTATTGCGTGCCGCAATTTCCTAAGTGTCTCGCAATAAACATCTGCTTTCATTGTTTGACCACGCGGTAAGCAGTCAATGAGTAAGATGCCTTTCCTGTCCCAGAACACTGTGCACATCATTTCTCGAGGTGTCAAGATTTGCTTCGGCTTAACCTTTGCTGGGGATGATGTGTGCCTCCATTCCATTGATTGACGCTTACTTTTAGGGGTGTCGTAAGGAACCCAAGTTTCATCTCCTGTGACTATCTGTGTCAGAAATTCTTCTTGCCTTCATCATAACGGGTCAAAAACTGAAGTGCACTAACCATCTGTTTTTTTTTTTTTTTTTTAGTTGCTCAGTAAGAATCTTTGCCTCCCAACGTTAGCAAAGTTTACGAAATTTCAGTTTTTCGGTAGCAATTTCATGAACTAGTGATCGTGAGATTTGGGGAAATTCCATAGCGAGAGCACTAGTTGTAAACTTGTGGTTTTACTGGATCTTGTCATCAATCGCGTGAACCAGTTCTTCTGTAACCAAATATGGACGCCCACTTCGTTCTTCATCGTGCACTTCAATACGCCCTTCATTGAGCTGTCGGACCCATCTTCTCACCACTGTATCACTCATCTAATTTTGTCCGTAAACATCGCAATTTTGCCGATAAATTTTAATTGGTTTCACTTTCCTGGCATTCAGAAAATGAATCACAGATCTGATTTCACAAACGGCGGGATTTTCAATCAACACCGACATTGTAAACAAGCACAACAAAGCGTACGTGGCTGACAGCGACCTCACAGTGGCGGACGTTTCTTCTCCTTCATACAGAGCGTCTACCGCGCATGTGCGGAACTACGATCGTAGCGCTACAGCGGAGATAAATTGAAACAGAACATACTTTCTGGACGCCCCTTGTATATCAAAGAACAGATGTCTAATGGAGACGAATCAGGAAGTGAGGTGTGGGATTCAGATTAGGATAACGGAATGGTTGTAATGTCTATTTTTGTTATTATTTTCGCGAGGCATTGTTGCGACTGGCGTGGCTGGCACACCAAAGGCACAGGTAGTGCAGCGCGGAGATAAAACGCTTGGCGAAACAGATAAAGACAGATGACTGGAAGGTTCGCCTTTGTCTGGTGCCGTCTTGATGGTTAGAAAACATTCCACTAATTTCTGGAACGGTGAGTGGAGATATGAAAGAAGACGTAGCCAGATGGGACAGTGGTAATTGGACTCGATAATTCTGCGCTTGCAGCTGTGATTTGAAAGTGAATACTTTTGTTTATTTACGTGTGCAGAAGTGACAAGAGGTTGTGTTGGTTTATGTTACGTCAGTTTGCTGCAAAAGCGTGTACAAACTGTCTTTCTGCGAAAATAAAGGGCATTTTGAATTTCTGCAAACTTGACTTTTAACTTTACGAACCCACAACATCACATTATACTGCAACTAAAACGTGGTTCAATACACATACGAGTACTATTAAATTATTCACCATTCGTTACATCTTTAGAAGTAATTACTCTATGAATTTGATAAAACAGCCCTTAAAATGCATTTGTACGCCCGGATGAGTTTCATAACTGCAAGAGTCCAACAAATTCATTATAAATATTGTCAAAAGGTAGCAATGATAAATGTAATTACTGAACAGTAAAACAAATATAATCAGCCAAAGTTCATCTGTTACAAAACTCATAATAATGGCACATCATTTTCAGGAGTTAAGAAAGCTGCTGAATGTGATCAATTAAATTTGAAACTCATAAAATATGCACCTCTGTGTTTACATAGCAGATTGCTTGATATTTTTACTCTTTGTTGGAAGTATGGGCATATCCTTGAAGATTAGAATACAGCGTTGGTGATACCAATTTTTAAGAAAGGCAATGGAGAAAAATGTGACACGTGCAGAGGAATTAGTCTGCTGTGCTTAGTGTATAAACTATAAGCTAAAATAGTTGAAGATGATGACGATGATGATGATTCTCCTCAGAAGTTACGAAGTTTTTGTTGATTTTCTCGAAACTTAGTTGACTGTACTAGTGCACTTATGAAACTCATGTCTTCCATTGTAAGGACAGAAGACATACAATACAGTGATTGTGGGTGACTTCAATGCACATTCTAAACAATGAGAATATTCTGATACAAAGTCAGCTTCAAAAATCACCACTGACTTCATTAATTCCAACACAATAGTATACAAAAATGTGGAGTTCGTCAAATCATACAATTTCTGTCAAGTACATTTTTTTCTGTGAAGTGAACCGTTTTGGAGATGTCCTTGTTTAGTAGGATATTATACAAATATCACAATTTTTAACTTAAAACTTCACTTACCTTATAAGAAATTATGATACTTTTCTTATAAATTGTCCGGGATCGCGATTTCATGTAAAACCCATACATATCCTCTGCCGGAAACAACAAAGCTGTCGTAATCGTTACGAACGCTAGATGCTAATATGTTCTTGTTTGTACTACCAAAATTTGAAAATAAAACAAATTAAAAACAGAATCAACTGCTGGTATTTCAAAATTCATTACGCGATGTTTATTTCCAAAATAAATATCTTTTCCCTAACTGTTTAATCTATCGGACCATTTAATTTTGTTAATAATTTAACTTCAGGATTTATTTCATGGTTAAATGGCCAAAATGATCTGCTACGACCGATTTATCATTTTGTTTATACTTAATGTTACGAAAATGTTCCTTCGTTCTGGTTTCTAAGTTAAGTTTTGTCTTTCCAATATAAGCTTTATCACAATCGAAACAATTAAACTGATAAATACCAGTTTTTTTATTATTAGTAATTTTATCTTTTTTAGAGAAATGCAATAAATGTTTATTACTATGTTGTCGCAGCGACATGCACTAAAGGTTCGGTACAGAGAGATAAACGCGGCTTGTGTACACAAAGAGCCTGCATTTAAAGATAGCGCGAGATAAAGGACTTGCCAGCACGGATAAAGTTTCCCATCTAGAAAATTCTAGTGATATCTTGATTGACAGAGAACAGTCGATTTCTTGTTTGTTCCGGAAATCTCTGGAATTATCAATGAGGTATTTAAGGCAGCGAAAACGTGCCAAGAGCCAGTCGTAAACAGGATTGTAAAGTGTTGTAACGAGAAGTGATGTAAACAGATGTAAGGAGAATGCTGTTTGTTTTGGTCATCGATCTTGGTAGATTGTGATTGTGTATGTAACGTATTGCTACTACTGTGAGTGAAATAAAGAACGATTTGAATTTCCGCAAATTGGACTTTTAGTTCTACGAACCCACAAAGTCACAATATTTACCAATTAAGTATAGGTCATACAGAATGGAGAACATTACTGAGGTTATAAAATGTAATAACAGATAGAGTAGCGCCGTGTATGATAAGTTGGGGTAAATAAGTAAAGGAGAGGGACACCTAGCAATTTGATAGCTTCTGTATACAACCCTGGCAGGAATGGATGAGGTGAAGGAAACACAGTAGATGACTGGGCTGTAGACAGGAACAACACCAGTGGCAGATATTTACTGACTTGATACCCGGCAGAGCGTGGCCCATAATCTCCCCTCCTGCGGAATCTCGATAAAGCTCGACTATGTAGTGGAGATTGAGTGGACAACTAATTACTATGTGTTCAACATCGGAGTGCTGCTTTAACACAAAAGGAAATGGGAGAACCAGCATTCGGCTTGTCATATTCATGTGCGAGCATGTATTATCCTAAATGCGAGGTCACGTGGAGGCACAATATGTCATGACGCCACGTGTCAGTTCTTTTACCTGTCTGAGGTTGACAGCTTATTAATTGGTTGTATAAAGAAACTGTTGTTGAGTTAATATTCCACTCCACTTATTCTGAAAAGATTGCCAACTGCGTGTGACAACTTATAAAATATGAGAAAAGAATAAGAAATGTGATCTGTTGTACCCACGTGACTCGTACATGCTTCTTCTTCTTCTTCTGTCCAATTCATATCCAGATAAACGCTTGTAAAAGGTGAATATAGGAATAAATTACACTTTAATTGACAGGCAAAAATCCTAAGATCTGGTCGCAATGCGATGTATTTGTGTGGAGAAAAACAAACAAAAACGAATAATCACTTCTTATTTGAGAAATCTATAACTACTGCAAAATTCAAATAGCAAAATTCACATAACAAAAGTACATTTGACATAAATTGCATGTTTTAAGGAGCACTGTATCTTCTGTGTAGTAAGATTTTGGCTGTTTGTTATCGTTTACTACTTATACAAAATTACGAGGGCTGTTCAATAAAGAATTATCATAATTTTTATGGTCATAATATTTAGCACTAAAATTTAATATTATTATAATTCTGTTAGCCTAATATGAAACAAACACGCTGTAGTAGTTTCACTTTTGGTACTCCTGGTTCCCGCCTGTGAGAACCAGACAAGTTCAGACATGTTCAGTACCGCCTACCGCTGCAATGGAGGTAACATGCAGTTACAGTTGATGTTAGAGGAAGATCCGGAGTTTCTTTCAAACGCAATCACTGCTGATGAAACTTGGCTACATCATTTTGATGCTGAGAGCAAACAGCAAAGCTCAGTGTGGAAATCTCCTCCATCACCAACCTCCAAAAAAGTAAAAGTGGTTGCTTCTGCTGGGAAAGTTATGATATTCATGGAATGGTTTATCAACATGTTGTACCTGCACACAGATCAGTAACTGGACAATACTACAGGGATGTCCTGAAAACATTGCAAGTCCATATCAGGTGCAAAATACCACATTTCTGTGTAGCAGGTTGGATGCTGCACCACGATAATGCGCGGCTGCATATTGCCAATGTTATTGCTGAATATCTTGCAAAAATCAACGTGAAGTGCATCCCTCACCCTCCCTATAGTCCGGATTTAGCCCCTGTGACATTTTTCTATTCCCTAAGTTGAAGAAACGCCTTCTTGGGAGGCATTATCCATCATCAGAAGCAGTGGTGAAGGCTGCGGAGGCGATTTTGAAGGATCTCTCAAAAATGGTTTCCAGCATATCTTTGATGACTGGCAGAAACCCTGGGACAAGTGCATCGCATTCAGGGGAGACTATTTTGAGAAGAACCATCAAAATTATGAGGATGAGTAAAGGTGTGTTGTCAAAATAATTGTGATCATTCTTTATTGAACAGCCCTCGTATGTTTCATTTGTCGTGGTAATATCTAAAACATTTTGTGTCCTATTCAAAATGCTTAGAGCCATTTTTTAGAAAAACAAAGAATATTATAAAAAAAGCTCGATATAATGGATATCTGGAATTTTCTTGAAATGTTTCGGGTGTCATCCTTGGAGGAAGCTCAACCTAAAGACCAAATTAGATATTTAACGGAAATTTTGTTTTTGAATTCTGCAATTGGCAGACACACACCCATATACTCACACTATGTAACGACCTTTTTTTTCTTTCTAAAAATGCTATTTTTAGATTCTAGAGTTCCCGAAACGTGTACTTCCAGTGAAATCTATTTATCTAATTTTTTGGGTGAAATACAATACTTCCACTTACTATACGTAATACACAAAAATCAATAAACAAATGAATATAACAAGTGAAAAATAGCATGATTACAGTATGTCCAATAAAATGTTTGTATGTTAGTTTATTTGACTCTCCAAATACCTTGCGAAAATAGCTTTGGTAACTACAATTCTTTCAAGAAAGAGATACTACCCTTTTTGAGTTCTATCCTTCTTAATCCAGTTTGTTAATTTATGTGTATTGTATAAAATAAGGCTTCTATAAGGCATTCATCCTCCAATATGGAGGTTTTCCCTTCTCCTGAACCAATGATGGAGCAAACGAATGTTTTCCACAATCGAGTCAAGCAGTTCTCTTTCAGTAATCGATTTGCACCCATACGAATCGTCCACTTGCGTTATCCTGTATAATTCCAAATATTCCTTGTGTTAATTGATGCTATTCTGCGAATTAATTGCCGTTATTATCTTTATTATTATGTCCATTTTACGTCAATTTATTCCTGGAATATGGGTAATTGTATCAGTACGTGTTGCTTAACGATCTCTGTGGAATGTACCTACGTAGTGTACACATAGTTTCTAAATTATACCATCTTATACTTTTTTTAATGTTTTAAAATCAAATAAATCGTCTCATTTAAAGCAGGAATTCTAAAAATAGCCTTCCTTTTTCCTTGCACGTTACATATATTTTGGAAAATAAAAGCGATTCAAAGGAAATGGAAAATATAAAGTCTTTGCAACCCAGAATACTCCTTACATGGAAAATGTTCGAAAATTTTGATTTTAGCAGAAATGGTCCTAAGAATTTTGATTGAAATATGAGATGTTTGAGATGTTTTCAGTTTTGTTAAAATGTCCTCACAACATCTCCAAAATCTGGATAACATTTACTTAACTCGGAAACCGTAAGGAATAAACAAAATCTTGCTATACAAAAATGGAGTTCAGTTATAATACACAGTCTGTTCTTAATGCATTTTTGTGTGTTGAATGAACCATTTCGGAGATATTTCTTGTTGTTTGTCTGATTGGATCGATATTTATACTTTTGCTCTAATGGGAAGCCTTTATTCATTTACTCATTTACTCATTTATTTTATTTATTTATTTATTTATTTATTTATTTATTTATTTATTTATTTATTTATTTATTTATTTATTTACTTATTTACTTATTTACTTATTTACTTATTTACTTATTTATTTATTTATTTATTTATTTATTTATTTATTTATTTATTTATTTATTTATTTATTTATTTATTTATTTATTTATTTATTTATTTATGTATTTATGTATTTATGTATTTATTTATTTATTTATTTATTTATTTATTTATTTATTTATTTATTTATTTATTTATTTATTTATTTATTTATTTATTTATTTATTTATTTATTTATTTATTTATTTATTTATTTATTTATTTATTTATTTATTTATTTATTTATTTATTTATTTATTTATTTATTTATTTATTTATTTATTTATTTATTTATTTATTTATTTATTTATTTATTTATTTATTTATTTATTTATTTATTTATTTATTTATTTATTTATTTATTTATTTATTTATTTATTTATTTATTTATTTATTTATTTATTTATTTATTTATTTATTTATTTATTTATTTATTTATTTATTTATTTATTTATTTATTTATTTATTTATTTATTTATTTATTTATTTATTTATTTATTTATTTATTTATTTATTTATTTATTTATTTATTTATTTATTTATTTATTTATTTATTTATTTATTTATTTATTTATTTATTTATTTATTTATTTATTTATTTATTTATTTATTTATTTATTTATTTATTTATTTATTTATTTATTTATTTATTTATTTATTTATTTATTTATTTATTTATTTATTTATTTATTTATTTATTTATTTATTTATTTATTTATTTATTTATTTATTTATTTATTTATTTATTTATTTATTTATTTATTTATTTATTTATTTATTTATTTATTTATTTATTTATTTATTTATTTATTTATTTATTTATTTATTTATTTATTTATTTATTTATTTATTTATGTATGTATGTATGTATGTATGTATGTATGTATGTATGTATGTATGTATGTATGTATGTATTTATTTATTTATTTATTTATTTATTTATTTATTTATTTATTTATTTATTTATTTATTTATTTATTTATTTATTTATTTATTTATTTATTTATTTATTTATTTATTTATTTATTTATTTATTTATTTATTTATTTATTTATTTATTTATTTATTTATTTATTTATTTATTAACTTATTTACTTATTTACTCATGTATTCATGTATTCATTCATTTATTTATTTGTTCTACAACAGAGCAATGCTCCAATTACAGTAGCTACATACATAATAATTTACAAACATGCTTAAATATAAATACAAAAGTAAGACAAAGGACAGTGCAAAATGTAATACAAAAAACTAAGACTAAATATATACAAATTTAAGTGCAATGCAAAGAGTAGCAAACAAGAATACAAAAACCTAAGACTAAAACGAAAGATATACATATATAATCGAAGGCAAGACATTGGTAACTGTGTTATCATTAAACATAAAACATAAATAACACAATTGAAAATCACATGCCGTTAATTCCTGTATATAATTGTTCCTTAAATTGCCTGTAGGAGAAACTATGATCCGGTTCTATTTTAGAAGAAAGTTCACTGTACTTGGCACATAACCTTAAAACAGGGGAATTTTTATGCGATGACGTTTTTGATGTTCTAAACTGAGGCAATTGACGGTTTCTGACATTTGCAATGCTGGCATTAAAGTTGATTTGACTAAGTAATTCTTCGCTACATACCAGGTCATTCACAAGTTTGAATTTTCTCCAGGTGACCGTTATAACATTTAAACATAGGTGACCATACAACTGAGGCATATTCCAAATTACTTCGAACGAGGCTTTTGTATAAAATTAACATAACTTCAGTATCATTTAAGTCTCGGAGATTCTGAATACAAAACCCAATTTCTTGAGAGAGTTATTGGTTATAATTGCAATGTGTTGACTAAAAGATAAGTCTTGGTTCGTGGTAATACCTAAATCTCTGACGGAATTCACTCTAGCTAGTGGAAAATTGTGGAAATGATCATTAGAATTTAAGTACTGCTTCTTTCTAGAAAAGATTATGAAGACTTTTAGCAAATTTCCTTAGAAACATGTCTGCAACTTCACATTTCAATATACGATTCGTTGTGACGGTGGAGATACGAGTATTTTTGTGGCACGCACTGTGTCCATTTTCGTCCGTGACAAGCAGCGCTGCGTCGATTGTTGTCCATTAAGTCATTTGAAGGCCGATCCAATAACAACGAACCAAGAGACGGAATTATGCGATGTTTGATAGATAAATAATTTTTAGTGATGAAAAGTCATAGGTGAGGCAAGTATGCGAGGAATGTGATAAAATACGGTATTAAACAACAATGCATAATCACGACTGTTGCAATTCTGTTTGAACAACTATAGGTACATATGCTAACACTGACATTATTCTTGTGATTCTTTCACTGCACTCGTTCATAAATCGCTCCACGTCTTGTCTTCCTTCGGGATAATTTTTGTATACTGCTAAACCGTAGAGAGCCTTGATATTGTCGCGAACTCATTATTATGATAGCGCGGCTTGTGTGCACAAAGGGACAGATAGTGCTGCGCGGAGATAAGGGACAGATAATGCAGCGCGGAGATGAAAGGCTTGCCGAAACAGATAAAGATAGATAACTAGAAAGTTCTAGTGACATCTTCATTGATATAGAACATTCCACAACCGTCTGAAGTCATGAATGCCGCGATTGTCAGTGAACAGCAGAGTGGTAATGGGAGAGTTGAATTCGAAGTGGTAGTGTTTAATGTCTAACGCCCGCTTTTACTACATACGGCACCGCAGGCGGTGACACTGATGATACATGAGATGAAGATGGAGCACCGGTGGAATGAGATGACGGGGGAAACCGGAGGTCCCGGAGAAAACCCGCCCCAGCGCCATGTTTTTCACCACAAATCTCACTTTGCGGTCGCATGGGATCGAACCCTGGCCGCCTTGGTGAGGTTGAATTCGAACTTGAGAGTCGTAATGAGAAAGTCGTCGTAATAAAGTAATAATTGGACTCGTGCAGCTGTGTTTTGAAAGTGAAGTCTTTGTTTGTCGGTGTGGAAGACGAACTTGAAGCCTACATTTGTGTATGTTACGTAATTCTGCTACTGTAAGGGTTGAGCAAAGTGTATTGTTACGGAAATAAAGAACATTTTGAATTTCTATAAATTGAACTTTTAATTCTAAGAACCCACAAAGTCACAATATGACATTATCCCGCAACTTGAGTAGTAACTTCACGTTTAATAACTGTCGAAGGTGACGTAGCTCTAGTTCCACCAGTCAAGTACCAGAACTACAACAAAATTGACTGAAGTTAATTCTTGAACACTACAAGTAAGAAGCTACCCATATTTACACTAAACTCAAACGAAGCAGTACGTATCTAACTGGAGAAAGTGATAAGAATTACAACAATGAGCCAACCCAAACTGCCACAAGAAATAACGTCCTTAACCGTGGAAAGAAACGGAACTAGAAGCAGAGGGTAAAAATGGCGGGACATAATGGATCAGGAATAATTAAGAAGCTTAAACTCAGTCTGAATGAAAGAACTTCAAGTCATATCTCAAATCAATAGCAGAGCAAACGGGAGAAACTCTGTGTGGATAGTAGCTCACTGCCTGACAAGGTACAAATCCCTTCGTTGTACCACAGTCAAATCATAGCCAAAACAGTGCAACAAAAGGCAGGTGCACTGCAAGAAACCATAACCTCTAACGACAATCCGTCATATCCACGACTCACGGAGGAGCCGAAGTGGAAATGAAATTCCAGAAAGAACTAATAACACAAAATAAGAAGAAAAAATGTCCCAGCGAAATTAAATGGACGGATAATCCAGCACCTCCCACGGCGATTCTCGGAAAAGACAAAAGCTGAAACGAAATTCCAGAAAGAACTAATAACAAAATAAGAAAACCATGTCCCAGCGAAATTAAATGGAAGGATAATACCGCACCTCCCCAGGCGAAAGGTATTGAGTCCTAATATCATTTCGACGCTTGCACCAAGAGACTTGCTCGAGGACGCCATCAAGTTATTAGATGTGCACTCGAAAATGATTACAATCCCAACATATGAAAGCTAGCCATCGTGGTACCTCTGTTTCCAAGGTAGAACAAGAATCTCTCAAATCCTCAAAACTACACACTAATTACTCTAATAAGAGAACTTGGCAAACTTCCTTAGAAAGTCATATTTAAACGTCTCAACACACAATTAATCAAACAAAGCATTAATTCCCCAACTGTTTGGGTTCAGAGCAAAACACTCGATAACTCTACAACTGCTCAGAGCTACCGAACACAAGAATGGATGCAACATTAGAAAATGCTCAGTAGCACTCCTACTGAATGTCGAAAGAGATTTTGACAGAATGTAGCAAAGAGCTTATTAAAGAAACTCAAAATATTAACAGCGAGTTACCTGCATATCAGCAAATTGAAGTAGAAAGTAAACACTTATGTGTCAGTTCTCGCTCATAAAAGCGGGAGTCCTACAAGCGAGCATGACAGGGAAAACTTCTTCAGTATAACATGAATGATATTCCCAAAAAGGTAAACATCCATCTTTTTATTTATCCGGACGACAACCAGCAAAACCACATTCACTCATAAGAGACTAAAAATTCAATAAATGACCTAGTTTACAAAATAGAACATTAAAGTAAACGCAAAGAGAACAAAGTGACCCAACCAAAGATTTCCAACACACCAACTTCCACCACTCTCCATACTACGAGGAGACGATCACCTGGCTCTAGTTTAAAATGGACCTAATGAGGGAAATCCCAACGCCAAATTGGGTAGGCTATACCTCCTTATTAACCACCAAAAGTAAACAAGGGACTCATCTTTTACTAAACACTTATGGTCCAGTTCTTATATAATCACATGTAGGTGGGAATTTGCCGTAAAACACAAATACAATGACCACAAACATTCCAAAACAAAATACTAAGAACGATAGTGACAGTATATTACAAACCTTTAGCTAACTTGTACATGACAAACGCAAAATGCACAGCGTGGAACAATTCATCAGGAAATTTTCACTCGACACTTACAGAAACTGACAGAACAACTACAATCCACAATCTTAGGAAACTGCACCACAGAAATGAACACACATGCTTGACCCTTAGTAATTTTCGATAGGACCTTTGCAGGAGAAAACACTGAAGAAATACAGAACTTATCGACAACCTCGACTGCCACAGAGCCATCCAACGGCGTCCTATGTGTGCCATTGCCTTATGGAGTAGGATAATGTGACAGCAGAGCTAACACCAAGGTGCACGACCACACCTAAACAGAGACAAGCCTAAAAAACTTGTATATGCTTACAGTCTTTAAAAATCTTACATTTTAACACTATCGGGTAACTCAATAATGACAGAACAACCCTGCCTAACTTTAGAAAATGACCACTTAACATCAACACATAAATAACACTTGGCCGTGCTCACGTTTCTTGGTCACCACCCCGGATCGTACAAAACCAGTCGCTGTTGTGTGGCGTTTCTTGGTCCCAGAGTCTTCGGTTTGTGCCACACTGGAATTCCCTTATATCTCATTGTCTGCGGGGCCTATATAAGGAGGTGCTGAGTGATCGCTAGGCAGTGGATTTATAGGCACTAAAATGTGTGAAATAGGCAGGCAAAAAGGCACTAAAATGGGAAAAATAGGCACTTAAATGGGCACTAAAAATTTGCTCAGTAGACACTAAGAAATATACGATTTTATTAAAATGGCTCTTAAAATGCACTATAGATAATTGTAAAAATTATACGAAATTAAAAATTAATGCTTGGGGTAAAAGTTTCTGCACCCATTTAACCTATTAATGACCTGTACCTATGTGAAATATTTGTCTTCGCCATTTCAACGAAGCCAAAAAATAATCTTAAATACTGAACAATTTTTATTTTTCTAAGCGTTTTCAGTAAGAAGTAAGCATTATAATCCTATTCAATACAAATAACAAAAACACAACAAATGTAAATGGGTACACTTAATATGCAGTTGCTCTTAGAGGCATGTTTAGAATTTCATATATATATATTAATAGAAAAGTGAATCCTGTGGAACATTTTGAAGTTAGAAAGAGAAATCTGATGTTAAAATTATGTAATAGCAGCTACGATACAGGTATAGGGTTATTTAAATAGTCTTGCGACGTTTTCTGTAGTGCCACTAGAAAAAGGAAGAAAATGTTATACTATTGAACTATGTCTATATTAATTTTAAGACAAAAAAACCCTAAATTTGGTATTGTACGTTTTGGGCCAATTTTCACTGATGTGTCGCCTTAAAAAAATCCCTTTATGTACATCCAATGTGCAGCAGTAAGAAATTTCTCTTCCCCTAAAAGTTCACGTTGAAACCAACAAATGTAAAAGCTGTTGTCACAAATTACAAGCAGAAGAAATTGGCTGAAAAGGCAGTTTTAGACACAAACGTATGAAATAGGCATTTATAGAAATTATAAAACTAAGACATTAGGCTACTAATTGTAGGAAACTTGCTTATAACTTAAAAGCCTACGTTTCTGAACAAAAAAAATGGGCAAATAGGGCAAAATCCGCCCCTACTCATGAGTCAAATGCAGTATTGTTTGTACTCTGTCAAACAGATCAGTTGACTGTGTTAATTAGCAGTATGAATTTAAACGCGAAAATTAAAGATCGACTGTACCTGAACGTTTGCATCAGTGCGTACTAGAGTTTACAAGCCTTTATCACAGATGTGAAAATACTAGGATATTGCCAGCCTTGCACGAAATCTCTTATTGTCTAGCAACGCTCCGAGGGTGATCAGTATTTGTCAGGAACTGAGCACGTAACAGCTGTCACACGTGCTTCGTCCAGACAATTTCTTATAAAAGAATTAACACCATTCTCTTGTACTGGCATAGCAAAATTCAGAATTTTATTGGATTTGTGTAAAGTACTTATTTCTCATATACACGATGAATAATCCCCAGCTCTTAAGGTTTCTCAGTGGATATACAAGTATAAATCCTCCTGATGAGTCTCCGCTTTAGAAAATATTTTACAAACTGTTATGAGTAATCATTAATGTCCAATTTCACCAAAAGATGTTAAGACTTATCACGAGTTTAGCAATAGTTATAACAAAAATTGTGTTTTACCAACAAGTGTTAGCTTAACACTAGTGCTAAATCTCTTGTTAAACTAACAAGCCAAATTTCTGTGGTTAAGTCCTTAACAATTGTAAATAGTCAAGATGGCGGGCATGAACGCAGCTGACGATGTCGATTTGCTATATTTAAGACCGTCTAAATGGCATTTGCAATAGAGTACGGCCTATGAGGACAAATTATTTTGAGGAGCTATCAGAAGAAAAATTTTTACAGAGGTATAGACTGTCCAAACAAGTTGCTATGAAGGTTACTGCGGAAGTACAAGAGAGGTTAGAACATGCATCGAAAGGAATATGCCGATCTCACCTTTGCTTCAAGTATTAATAACTTTGCGATTTTATAATTCACTGAATTATGTGCATAATACATAATCCACCTCCCGTCTTGAAACGTTCAAGTCTCTCGTCACTTGTCCTTCACTCTTCGTTTTACATTTACGTAATACTGACAGACTATGCATAGAAAGGAATATGCCGATCTCGCCTTTGCTTCAACTATTAATAACTTTTCGATTATATAATTCACTGAATTATTAGCATAATACACTGTCCACCTTCCATCTTGAAACGTTCAAGTCTCTCGTCACTTGTCCTTCTCTCTTCGTTTTAAATTTACGTAATACTGACGATAGAATATGCATCGAAAGGAATATGCCGATCTCGCCTTTGCTTCAGGTATAAATAACTTTCCGATTTTATAATTCACTGAATTATGTGGATAATACATTACCAACTCCCGTCTTGAAACGTTCAAGTCTCTCGTCATTTTTCCTTCTTTGTACCTCTTTTTAAATTTACGTAATACTGACGTTAGAACATGCATAGAAAAAAATATGCCGATCTTGCCTTTGCTTCAAGTATTTAATAACTTTGCTACTTTATATTCACCGAATTATGTGAATAATACATAATGCACCTCCCGTCTTGAAACGTTCAAGTGACTCGTCACTTGTCTTTCTTCGCACCTCGTTTTAAATTTTAGTAATACTGACGATAGACTATGCATCGAAAGGAATATGCCGATCTCGACTTTGCTTCAAATATTAATAACTTTGCGATTTTATATTCATTGAATTATGTGGATAATACATTGTCCGCCTCCCGTCTTGAAACGTTCAACTCACTCGTCACTTGTCCTTCTTTACTCCTCGTTTTAAATGTACGTAATACTGACGAAGCTGTTTTGTGCTTGTGGTAGTGACACATGCATTTGAATTACATTCGTTTCTAATCTTTTCCCACGTGATATCTTTCTCTTTTACATTCACCGCATCCGTCCTCTTATTTTCCACGATATCCTTAAACTTAGTCACCAATTAAATTATAAATTCTTTCTCCATCGATGAGAAATTTGTCTCACGCCTTTTGTTTACGATTTAGTTTACTCACCATTTTTTCAACGGTGTGAAGACGGAAATGAAAACAAAAGCGTATCGCAGTACATTCAGAAAATAATACGACTCATCCATAGCCTTCTATAGCCGTAATATTTACAAGTCTCTCTGCGTTAACACGTGTTTATTAACATTTTCAGAAAACAGGTTGGTGAAATGCAAGAAATTTAACATCCTTGTTAACACTGTGACAAGTTTTATGATTGGTGAAACCACATCTCATGGTGAAATCAAGCATCCGTCACATAAGGTCCTTTTGTGCGGCAAAGGAAGCTATCGCCATTGACGAAACGTACTATGCCAGGGGTAGAAACTGGCAAATGTAACTGCAGGTGTATTGAAAAATGAGAAAGCAATCGCTCAAACAAATTCTTATATCCTATAAACAAATGCCACCCTCAAATATTCTTTAATGAAGCTTTGGAAATATAGGCAAATGGTGTAAACTATGAGTTAGTGATTGAAGTAACTTGTATCGTTCATGCTCTACATAGACTTTTGTGAGTCACTCCGAACCCTTTATCATAACGTGCACAGGCTAATCCCCAATGGGCAAAAAGTGTCGTAAAAGCCCATTCATTGATTGATACTTTGAAAAATATTAATCCTTCCAACCCCGATGGTCATGCGCTGGGGTATCTGGCTTAAAGCCGTGGTAAATTATGAATTACATTTTGAGCCATTTGGAATCATAAATAAATGAACTGGGGATCTGCATTTGAGGTTATAGAGAATTTAATATGTGTTGTTAATTTAAAATGTGATTTGGCCTTCATCTTGCAATTTTGATTTCTTGATTCGTTCATCAACAAACTAAAAACTTCTATTGACTTATCATAAAATATAACCATTCAAAATTACCTTATCTTTTCAAGAAATGTAAATTATTCACAGTTCATAGGGCTCGTTTTACAAATATTTTATATATATCGTCATTCGAGTTGTTTGTTAGTGAATTTTATAATAAATTACTCTGGACAGCAAAATTTAACCTCACTTTGTTCTCGGGCAACAAGCCAGGTGAAAAGACGATTAGAAATTGTCGTTTCGGGAGTGTACATCTCTCCCATCATCAGGATATTTATAAAATGTTATAACCACAAATGAAACACTGGATATAACAATACTATAAACAAAGACAAAACACTATCAAAATTCGCATTACTGAACAAAATACTGTTTTCAGTAAATTGAATGCCAGGTCAGGAGATGGTGTGAGTACAGAAAATTGTGTCAAAGAAACGTAACTACTTAACTTAATTATCAAACTGTATTGATCTTTGCTTCTTAATTCGACGGATATCCATTTTTAAGGCCGGTTTCTAAGAGGAGCTGAACTGAAATCCAGCATCACGATTAAGCGTGTTTTACAGCTAGATCATCAAGTAAGTAGTTACGTTTCTTTGACACAATTTACTATACTCACGTCATCTCCTGACCTGGCATTTAATTTACTGAAAACAGTCTTTTGTTCAGTAATGCGAAGTTTGATAGTGTTTTGTCTTTGTTTATATTTGTGTTATATCCAGTGTTTCATTTGTGGTTATAACATTTTATAAATATCCTGATGATGGGAGAGATGCACACTCCCGAAACGTTGATATCTAATCGTCTTTTCACCTGGCTTGCTGCCCGAGAAGAAAGTGAGCGTATTCGTCGCCAGGAAAGCTTCAGGTCTTAAAATTTAACCTTTTAGTTAATTGATGGAAGTTAATCATTTCTTCACACTAGCCGTATATAGGCTAAGGTCTTTCATAGATAGAGTCAACATGAAAAATTCAATGTCATGGCCGGAATTTGAACCACGGATCTCCCAGTCTCCGTCAAGTCGCTCCACCCCATTGAGCTGGCATAGCCAACGTGCCGTCATGACATTAAATTCTCCATTTGACTCTTATATTACCCCGGTAGACCACTAGGGGCTCTCGCATTCAAGAGTTAAATGATGGAGCCTGGGACTCAAGTACTTACGATAGTAAGTCACCACAAATGGTGTATCTCGAATGCGAGAGCCCCTAGTGGTCTACCGGGGAAATATGTGAGTCAATTGGAGAATTTAATGTCGTGACGGCAAGTTGGCTATGGCAGCTTAATGGGTAAGAGTGACTGGACGGAAACCAGGAGATCCGTAGTTCAAATCCCGGCCATGGCATTGAATTTTTCATGTTGACTCTATCTATGAAAGACCTTAGCGTATATAGGCTAGTGTGAAGAAATTATTAATTTCCATCAATTAACTAAAATAATAAGAGTTAAATGATGAAGCCTGGGAATCAAGTACTTACGCTAGTAAGTCGCCACAAACGGTGTATCTCCAACACGAGAGCCCCTAGTGGTTTACCGGAGAAATATAAGTCAAATGTAGAATTTAATGTTGTGACGGTACGTTGGCCATGCTAGCTCAATGGGTTGGAGCGACTGGGCGGAGACCGGGAAATCCGTGGTTCAAATCCCGGCCATGGCATCGAATTTTTCATGTGGACTCTAACTATTAAAATTTAACGCATTTTCTGCTACATAAACGAAAACACTGGAATTCCGTGTATTTGTCCGTGCTGAATACGAATAGGTAAGAAAATTTCCAGATTTGGTCTGCTTTTCTTGTAATTTACAGAATTATAATTTGAGAAAATATCAATATAATAAACCTGAACAACACATAGGGAAATGGTTGATTCAACGTACCCCAAATAGGGTGAAACGAAAAGTAGAAGGAACCTGAATCTTCCTAAAAGTGGTACTATTTAGCTAGGCTTACATCAATTACAGCAGTCTCCTATTAGCTATACAGGAGCTTTGGGAGCATTCCTTACCACCGTCCAGCAACAATCCACTAACATGGACGTAAAGTCTGTTTAGTTAACTCATGTGCAGTCGGCCGCTGCCTTTGACGAACCCTTATAACACTGACCCTCCATCTCCCAGACCTTTCTGCAAGGTTGTCGCCTTTCTCGATACGTCATGGGTATCGTACGAGGTTTCGTCTAAATAAATTATCTTATGTCCATTACTGCAAAACTTACTTAGTTTTGACGATATATATATATGGCCAAGCTACAATTCTTGTGGATTCCATAATAACACTTAGCTTATTCAAAGTGCGGTATTTGAAACCCAGTGCCTTTAAGAGGCCGCGCAAAGTGTAATGCCCATAAGGAAAATCACAAATTTCTTGCAAATGTGCAACCAATTTGTCTAAGGTGGGCGCTCTCCCTTTTGCATGGAATCTATAAATTTCTCGGCGAATTAAATCGCATATGAAATTATCTACTTTAGAGAAACGTTTCCTTTTGTTTTCACACATGATCAGCGTCTTTGGTATTCCTTTAGTCACAATATTTCTCACTGTATTTCTGTGAATACCCAGAATTTATCATCATTGCATGACCCCTTACCAAGATTATTTTTCAGCAAATATTTATGTGTTCAAAACAAGCGCTTGAATCTGCTTAGAAATAGTTCCCGTTATAACTTTGTTTTTTGAGGCTTCTCCACTAACATAACTCGGCCCAGTTATTCACACTATTGTCTTCACTTTGAATATTTTCACGTGACTGAAATTTATCTACTGATTCATTTGCATTTACCACTGCATTTCCCTCCCACGGTCTCCACATCGTGACACACAACGAATTGCTGCAAATAATGAAACAGATCAACTGGAAGTTGGAACTTTGACAACTGAGACTCCTCGTGGAGTAGACATGCGACTGTCACTTCGAGAAAAATCAGGGTTGCTATTGGTCCTCAACGACAGTGTTCCATTTCTGAAGTGAGGAGATAGATTTATGACGGTTATTAGTGGGTGGGAGGCTCAGGTTCCTTTGACTCCGAACTGCACACGCGTTAACTAAACAGACTTTACTCCTGCTAACGTCTTTCGGATGTTGAAGTTGTCTGGTGAAAGCGTTCTCCATGTTCATCAGAAACTGCACCACAGTTTTCAGGGGAAATGTCAAATGACAGTGGAGAAAGTGTATCTTCAATGATATACTGCACCCCATTTGATGACAAGCCAAAAATATCTTAGCCACTATTTCCCTATAGTTTGGGGAGCGATATTTTGCTAGGAAGTGTGAGGACATCTCTCTGCAAGATTCCCAAACAACGTGTTCTTTTCCTGTCAGAAGACAATTGAAACATATATCAGAAAAGAGCTCTCTGACTTGGGGTCCTATGAAAATTCCTTCTTTAATTTTAGCTGTACGAGGGTGGTCTGAAAAGTTTCCTACCTCAACACGAAGATGGTAGCACTCGTAAATAAAAGCTAGTGAATTTCATTGCTGATCTGTTGACAGTTACTCACCAAAGTTTTAGCCATTTTGGACGCTCACTTGTTATGTAACAGTCATTAGAGTGAGTTGTTGTGAGTATTTTTATGAAAATGGACAAAATTGAGCATCGAGCTGTCATTAAATATTTGATTTTGAAAGGCAATACGCCCACGCAAATCAAAGATGAGTTGGATTCTGTGTATGAGGACTCTGCACCATCATTTACCACAGTGAAATTTTGGGCAGCTGAATTTAAACGTGTCTGTAAGAGCTTAGGAGACGATGAACGTTCGAGACCGACGAAAACATCGCCAAAGTTCATCAAATGGTGCTAGACGGCCGCCGAATTAAAGTGAGAGAGGTAGAATAGGTTATGAACATGTCAAAAGAACGTGTTTGTCACATATTAAATCAACATTTAGACATGAGAAAGCTGTCCGCGCGTTGTGTGCCGCGTTTGCTCACGTTAGACCAAAAACGTGTTCGAATGAACATTTCCAATGCTCTGTTGGCGCAGTTTAGGCGCAATAAATCCGAGTTTTGGCACCGAATTATTACTGTAGATGAAACTTGGATACACCATTATGCCTCAGAAACAAAAATACAGTCCAAACAGTGGACTGCAAAGGGGAAACCAGCTCCAAGAAAAAAGCAAATACTGTTTTTTCATCTTGGATAGTGATGGCAGCTGTTTTTTTTGGGGGGGGGGTGGGTAGTCATGGAGTTCTTTTAATCGATTATCTTCAAAACGGAAAAACCATTACAGGAGCATATTACGCATAATTACTTGACAAGCTGAAGGCAGAAGTTACGGAAAAACGGCCACATTTCCAGAAAAAGAAAATCCTGTTTCAATAAGACAACGCACCGTCTCACACCTCAGCGGTTGCAATGGCGGAAATCCACGAATTACGGTTTGAACTGTTTGACCATCCGCCTTACTCACCAAATCTAGCCCACAATCGACTTCTTTTTGTTCCCTCATCTGAAAAACGCTCGGAGGGCGGAGATTTTCGTCAAGTGAAGAGGCAACCACCTTCGTGAACAATTATTTTGCAGAGTAAAAACGCCGACTACTATTTGGACGTGTTACAGAGATGGGAGCATCGCTGGGAGAAGTGTGTAGAGTTACAAGGAGACTATGTTGAAAAATAAAAAACTAAAAAATCTGGAAAAAAAAATGTCTTGTACCTTTATTAGGTCGGAAACTTTCCATAACACCCTCGTACTTGTACTTGGAAGTTTTGAAAGTAAATATCTAAATTTCGGTCCGTCATGATCCAATGCTTTTACATAATTGTTAATCAGTCCTAGTTTGATGTGTAACGGATTGAGAGAATTTTTTCTAGATACAATCAATAGCTGCTGCTTTATATTCATTCTTCCCGGTTTCAAAGTTTGTTGAAGAGGTCTTTGTTTCCTTTTGTAGAGCAAAGTCTCAGCCTGGCTCTGCCATTCGCACAGGAAACAACAAAGCTTATTAAATCCTAGTTGTACGAGGGCTGTTCATTAAAGAATGATCGTAATTATTTTACGGTCATAATTTTTGCACTAAAATTCAATCTTATTATATTATGTTAGCTTAATGTGAAACAAGCACGCCGTAGTAGTTTCATTGTTGGTACTCCTGGTTCCCGCCTGTGAGAACCAGGCAAGTTCAGACATGTCCAGTATTGCCTACCGCTGCAATGGAGGTAACGCGCGAGGAACAATATGCGGCTTTGAAATCCTGCCTTCGTCTCAACAAATCTTCAGTTGAGGCCTATACAATGTTACAGGATGCCTATGGAGAATATGTTCTTCCCTACAGCACAGCTCGAAGGCGGTTTAATGTGTTTATAGAGGGGAGACAATCAATTTCAAAGGAAGGTGGACCCGGTGCTCCAGTTACTGCTCTTACGGAAGAAAACATCAACACTGCTGCTGCCATTGTGAGAGAGGATCGACGAATTACCTTAAGATCACTTTCTGAAATACTGAACATTTCATTGGGTGCCACCCACACTTTGGGGACAGAAACATTACACAAGAGACGTGTTTGTGCGTGATGGGTTCCAAGACTGTTGATTCCCGAACAAAAGGACATTCGCATGCAGGACTGCTTGCAGTTAAAGTTGATGTTAGAGGAAGATCCGGAGTTTCTTCCAAACGTAATCACTGCTGATGAAACTTGGCTTCATGATTTTGATCCTGAGAGCAAACAGCAAAGCTCAGTGTGGAAATCTCCTTCATCACAAACCCCCCAAAAAGCAAAAGTGGTTGCTTCTGCTGGGAAATTTATGGTCATCTCATTCTTTGATATTCCACGATAATTTGGGGCCGTATATTGGCAATGTTGTAGCTGAATATCTTGCAAAAATCAACGTGAAGTGCATTCCTCACCCTCACTATAATTCGAATTTAGCCCCATGTGACGTTTCTATATTCCCTAGCTTGAAGAAACACCTTCGTGGGAGGCATTATCCATCATCACAAGCAGTGATGAAGGCTGTGGAGGCGATTTTGAAGGATCTCTCACAAATGGTTTCCAGCATGTCTTTGAAGACTGGCAAAAACGCTGGGACAAGTGCATCACATTCATTGGAGACTATTTTGAAAAGGAGCTTCAAAATTATGAGAATGAGTAAAGTACGTTGTCTAAAAAAATTGTGATCATTCTTTATTGAACAGCCCTCGTAAGTCAAGAGGAATCGCAATCATATTTATATCACAACATATAATTGCCATTGAAGTCTGTCATAATTTATGTCATTTAAAATATCTCTCATGTTTTCATTGTCTCTTTCATGTGGACTACGTAGCCAACTGAAACTGAAGGCAAAATGTTCCCATTGTGCAGTAGCACAGCTTTAAGGCAAAAAATAGCCTCAATTATTCTGGTGTGTGTGTGTGTGTGTGTGTGTGTGTGTGTCTGTGTGTGTGTGTGTGTGTGTGTGTGTGTGTGTGTGTTGGATATTTATGGCTTTCATCAGGGCTTGCACATCATTACAAAACGTATTGGTATTATTTATTTTGAGAAATTGTTTCAAAGGCCTCTGCCGTGTTCTAAAAACATACACAATTCTTTGAGAGATAACTGTTTTAGTCGAGATTCCAGCAGCTCCACTTTGGCCTTTGAGGTTCCAAGTCTCGAACAAGATTATTTTACTGATTTTGAGTCATATAAGTGGGATGGACTTTGAATGTTGAAATCAGAAGCATTGGATGTTGAAGCTCCAGATATATCTTCAGAAGTGCCAGATTTAGTTTCGTCGTCAGAATCAATGGTATAGGACTCAAGTGGAAGTGGAACAGGTAGTTTATTCGAATGGAGCACTGAAATTTAATTTGGATAATTCGCAGTTGACCTTTTGTTTTTTTGAAGCGAGCTTCACAGCTGGTAGCATGCAGATATAACATGGTCGGCTTGTTCCCTCCAAATCATCGCTAAACAAAAGGCATTGATCTCTTTTTTTCCTTTCAGCCGTTCACCGAGGGTTGCAGAACAGGCATTGCTACAAACATGGGGTCCCAACTTTTATTTTCCATCCCTATTGTGCATCCAGAACACAGAATGTATGCTTTTAATTAATGAAGTTATATTTCGCTTTTGGGTTGTAAAAGTGGCTTTCCCACAAATATAACAAAAATTATTAATGTTATTTATACACTTACGCGGCACGTTAATATCTGTCACAACACAGATTAATCACTATTCATATTTAAAAATGAATCCTCTGACAAAACAGACGTATATATAGTTATGCAGATCATTACAACAATTTTATAAACTTACTTCACAATACAGAAGAAAAAAAACTGGTGTTCACTAGCAACGTCTTATGTCTCACCAAACCAAATGTCTTTTACAAGCAAACACAAACCCCCAAAGTCATAAGTTCACCTCCACCTCCCCTATGTAACAATTTGCTGTAAGCTTGAAAGTGAACCTCTGACGCTTTCTTCTGAAAAGAGTAATCCCAGATATGTTCCTATACAATGAAACCATTTTTACTGATATATTCGTCATTAGTGCTACAAAATTAGTCAGAATAACTTATTGCGAATGCGAGGGTTACGTACAATCAAAAGTCTGATTTGCAGAAATTTAGAACACCTTTTATTGCAGTAAAAAGACGTGAAATTGACAATCAGCTGTCTTCAAGGTCGACTCAGTGTTCTGCCAAACGTCAACAAATGAAAGAAATCACTGTGGTACACTTCAAACGTTCACTGTCGCAATAACCATCACATAACTCCTGCTTCTAAAACGTTGCCGGTTTTTATACCTTCAGTCATTGTTTCTAGAATGCCGAATGTCTTTCGAGAACAATCGTGGCGGCAAGAGAAGGACAGTTAAGTGCAGAGCATCTACCCAAAAGTCCGAAGATCCTGGCCTCCTTCAACCCAGGAGCGATGGACAATTCCGGGGGCCTTTCCATAGGGCAATACCTGATTTCTTAAAAAGCCCTCCCTCCCCCCTTGACAACAACGTCAAGATGGAATGGAAGTGGACACACCACTTACGCGCGTCAACCCCACAGGGAAGACTACCGAAAGTCTCGGTGGGGCCGCCTGGTGATCTAGCACACCTACTACTAGCTCTGCAGGCTAGTACCCGGTACTTATGAGGCAACCCTCTACCCCCTCCGGGCGGCTGTAGCCTGGTGATCTATCACACCTTCTACTAACTCTGCAGGCTAGTACCCGGTACTTATGAGGCAACCCTCTACCCCCTCCGGGCGGCTGTAGCCTGGTGATCTATCACACCTTCTACTAACTCTGCAGGCTAGTACCCGGTACTTATGAGGCAACCCTCTACCCCCTCCGGGCGGCCGTAGCCTGGTTATCTAGCATATTTTCTACTAACTCTGCAGGCCAGTACCCGGTACTTATGAGGCAACCCTCTACCCCCTCCGGGCGGCTGTAGCCTGGTGATCTATCACACCTTCTACTAACTCTGCAGGCTAGTACCCGGTACTTATGAGGCAACCCTCTACCCCCTCCGGGCGGCTGTAGCCTGGTGATCTAGCACACCTTCTACTAGCTCTGCAGGCTAGTACCCGGTACTTATGAGGCAACCCTCTACCCCCTCCGGGCGGCTGTAGCCTGGTGATCTAGCACACCTTCTACTAGCTCTGCAGGCTAGTACCCGGTACTTATGAGGCAAACCCTCTACCCCCTCCGGGCGGCTGTAGCCTGGTGATCTATCACACCTTCTACTAACTCTGCAGGCTAGTACCCGGTACTTATGAGGCAACCCTCTACCCCCTCCGGGCGGCCGTAGCCTGGTTATCTAGCATACTTTCTACTAACTCTGCAGACTAGTACCCGGAACTTATGAGGCAAACCCTCTACCCCCTCCGGGCGGCCGTAGCCTGGTTATCTAGCATACTTTCTACTAACTCTGCAGACTAGTACCCGGTACTTATGAGGCAAACCCTCTACCCCCTCCGGGCGGCCGTAGCCTGGTTATCTAGCATACTTTCTACTAACTCTGCAGGCTAGTACCCGGTACTTATGAGGCAACCCTCTACCCCCTCCGGGCAGCTGTAGCCTGGTGATCTATCACACCTACTAGCTCTGCAGACTAGTACCCGGGACTTCTTAGTCAACCCTCTACCCCCTCCGGGCGGCCGTAGCCTGGTGATCTAGCACACCTTCTACTAGCTCTGCAGGCTAGTACCCGGAACTTCTTAGGCAACGCCCTACCCTTCCGGGCGGCCGTAGCCTGGTGATCTAGCACATCTTCTACTAGTTCTGCAGGGTAGTACCCGGTACTTATGAGGCAACCCTCTACCCCCTCCGGGCGGTCGTAGCCTGGTGATCTAGCACACCTTCTACCAGCTCTGCAGGGTAGTACCCGGTACTTATGAGGCAACCCTCTACCCCCTCCGGGCGAGCGTAGCCTGGTGATCTAGCACACCTTCTACTAGCTCTGCAGGCTAGTACCCGGAACTTCTTAGGCAACCCTCTACCACCTCCGGGAGACTGTAGCCTGGTGATCTAGCACACTTTCTGCTAGCTCTGCAGGCTAGTACTCGGTACTTCTTAGGCAACCCTCTACCCCCTCCGGGCGACTGTAGCCTGGTGATCTAGCACACTTTCTACTAACTCTGCAGGCCAGTACCCGGTACTTATGAGGCAACCCTTTACCCTCTCCGGACGGCTGTAGCCTGGTGATCTAGCACACCTTGTACTAACTCTGCAGGCTAGTACCACGGACTTATAAGGCAACCCTCTACCCCTTCCGGGCGGCCGTAGCCTGGTGATCTAGCACACCTTATACTAACTCTGCAGGATAGTACCCGGGTCTTATGAGACAACACTGTACCCACACCAGGCGGCCGTAGCCTTGGGATCTAGCACACCTTCTACTAGCTCTGCAGGCTAGTACCCGGTACTTATGAGGCAAACCCTCTACCCCCTCCGGGCGGCCGTAGCCTGGTTATCTAGCATACTTTCTACTAACTCTGCAGGCTAGTACCCGGTACTTATGAGGCAACCCTCTACCCCCTCCGGGCAGCTGTAGCCTGGTGATCTATCACACCTACTAGCTCTGCAGACTAGTACCCGGGACTTCTTAGTCAACCCTCTACCCCCTCCGGGCGGCCGTAGCCTGGTGATCTAGCACACCTTCTACTAGCTCTGCAGGCTAGTACCCGGAACTTCTTAGGCAACGCCCTACCCTTCCGGGCGGCCGTAGCCTGGTGATCTAGCACATCTTCTACTAGTTCTGCAGGGTAGTACCCGGTACTTATGAGGCAACCCTCTACCCCCTCCGGGCGGTCGTAGCCTGGTGATCTAGCACACCTCCTACTAGCTCTGCAGGGTAGTACCCGGTACTTATGAGGCAACCCTCTACCCCCTCCGGGCGAGCGTAGCCTGGTGATCTAGCACACCTTCTACTAGCTCTGCAGGCTAGTACCCGGAACTTCTTAGGCAACCCTCTACCCCCTCCGGGCGACTGTAGCCTGGTGATCTAGCACACTTTCTACTAACTCTGCAGGCCAGTACCCGGTACTTATGAGGCAACCCTTTACCCTCTCCGGACGGCTGTAGCCTGGTGATCTAGCACACCTTGTACTAACTCTGCAGGCTAGTACCACGGACTTATAAGGCAACCCTCTACCCCTTCCGGGCGGCCGTAGCCTGGTGATCTAGCACACCTTATACTAACTCTGCAGGATAGTACCCGGGTCTTATGAGACAACACTGTACCCACACCAGGCGGCCGTAGCCTTGGGATCTAGCACACCTTCTACTAGCTCTGCAGACTAGTACCCGGGACTTATGAGGAACCCTCTACCCCCTCCGGGCGGCCGTAGCCTGGCCGGAGGTACCCAATTCCCCGTGGGTGTCGGGAACACACGGCCCCCTCGAGTCCAACCCAATCCGAAAAACTCCCCGACGGGAGAGGCTCAACAGTTCGGCCCGAGGTTCCTCTAGTAACGTCAGAGGTACTACGAGTGCTAAAGGTCCGCAGCGTCCGCACCACGGCAGCTGAAGGGGACGGATCCCCTCCCCTACGGGAGGCAAAAATTTCCGGAGCCTCTCTTTGTCTCTTTCTTTCTCTTGGCAAGCGTCCAGCTCTCCTGCCCACGTGCCGGCTCCCTTTTGTCGCGGCAACACAACAATGCCATCGGTGACAATGTTTTATTTCCGTAACATTTTTGCTGTTGTCCAGTGTTATTGAATTTTACTGTATTATTTGTATCCTTTCACTGTTATTAGGTTCAGTTGTTTACGTTCCACTGACTTCTTAAGTAATTAAGTTAAAGAAATACAGTTTGTTAATAAACAACTTTACCGTATATCAAGTTCCAAAAAAGAAACTGTATAAACAAATAAAGAATGTATGAATGAAGTTGCTCAAATTCTAGAAGGTGAACACACAAATGTGTTTATTTAGTACTCTTACCACGTACAGTTGACATAGTGTGATGTAGAACTTACCCTTTCCCAAAATAAGGCATTAATCAAAAATGAGGTTATGTAATGTATAATCTGGAGATAACATGCGTTGCGCAGAGTAACTCCCAAGATTTTCAAATATTACTGCTCTACAAATTTTGAACAGTTGAATGTTACCGTAAAACGAATACGGCTTTCTGATGTTTTTAGGTCACTGCACACGAAAATGCTGCTTAAATTGATTGGTTAGCTCTTTTTTTTCAAGATAATATCACTTATTCTGTATATTACAGTAAAATATGAAAAAATGAAAGTATCGAAAAAGAATTGTTACCTTAACGGCGATTCATTTATTGCTGTCTATGATATTCTGATTCAGGAGCATCGCTTTTCAATATCCAGCAATAATCGGCTAACATAGCAACACTCCATTTCCCTTTGTACCTTTGTTCCATCACTGAAATAGCTCACCATGTTCATCGCTGACGTCACCACAATTTGGAGGGAAGAAGTCCAGGCGGGAATTCAAAAAGTGCATTTTTACTGACATATTGCTTCCCAGCTGTTTATACGAGTTCATTACATTTTCTACAAGTTCTTCAAAAATTTCAGCTTTAAAATTTCCCAGAAAAGTGTTCGAAACATTTTTAAAGGATTCCCATGCTGCTTTATCTTTTTATTTAACTCTGTTTCAAACTGGTGATCTTTGTAAAGTTCTCCGATTTGAGGTCCAACAAATACGCCGGCATATAACAAATATGATTTTTTAAAATATATGGTGTTATCGAACGCCTCCTGGATGCAAATGTAACCTCTCCGTATATATAGCAAAAGTTATTCGGATTTTTCACACATTTCCGAGGTATTTTTCTACTTGTCTATAAGAATTGAATATAAGATGATAATATCAACAACAAAAGTATCATGAAAACATTTCGGAACACTTATGTATAACACTTTATAAGAACTGAAAACCCTTCCAGGCGACAATTCTATCGAGCATGTGATGAACACGTGTGCAGCGAGAATGATCACGTGATTACACAGTGTTCTAAGATTTATGGCATGCTGCTAAGAGTTTATACGTGTAGAAGCAATATTTAGTGGAAAAATATGTAATATCGGGCTATGGCTGTAACTTGAAAACTAGAGCTAAACTGGGAATTTCAATGTCACTTTCGAATTCAGTGGCCCCGAATTAGTCAATATTAGCTATTCTCATTTCCGTAACATTTTGTGTGTAGAATAGAGTACCATGTACTACGAGGGCTGTTCAATAAAGAATGATCATTTTTTTTGACAAAGTACCTTTACTTATCCTCATAATTTTGATGGTCCTTCTCAAAATAGTCTCCCCTGAATGCGATGTACTTGTCCCAGCGTTTCTGCCAGTCTTCAAAGACATGTTGTAAACCATTTATGAGAGATCCTTCAAAATCGCCTCCGCAGCCTTCACCACTGCTTCTGATGATGCATAAGGCCTCCCACGAAGGCGTTTCTTCAAGTTAGTGAATAGAAAAGAGTCACATAGGGCTAAATCCGGACTATAGAGAGGGTGAGGGATGTACTTGACGTTGATTTTTGCAAGATATTCAGCAACAACATTGACAGTATGCGGCCGCGCATTATCGTGGTGTAGCATCCAGCCTGCTTCACGGAAATGTGGTCTTTTGCGCCTCATATGGACTTGGAATGTTTTCAGGACATCCCTGTAGTATTGTACAGTTACTGATGTGTGTGCAGGTAGAACATTTTGATAAACCATTCCTTGAATATCAAAGAATGAGATGACCATAACTTCCCAGCAGAAGCAACCACTTTTGCTATTTTGGGGGTTGGTAATGAAGGAGATTTCCACACTGTGCTTTGCTGTTTTCTCTCAGGATCAAAATGATGTAGCCAAGTTTCATCAGCAGTGATTACGTTTTAAAGAAACTCCGGATCTTCCTCTAACATCATTTTAACTGCATGTTACCTCCATTGCAGCGGTAGGCGATACTTAACATATCTGAACTTGCCTGGTTCTCACAGGCGGGGACCAGGAATACCAGCAATTAAACTACTACGGCTTGTTTGTTTCACATTAAGCTAACAGAATATAATAAGATTGAATTTTAGTGCGAAAAATTATGACCGTAAAAAAATATGATCTTTCTTTATTGAACAGCCCTCGTACTTTGAAGGTATATTTGAGTTCTAGGACATACATTTAGAACCATTACTATATAAAAATAAATATTTTAAAGCTTTTTAGTGTATAAAACTCGGGGCTCTCAATGATTTAGGGCAACACTTCGTCAACTTAGGATGTTTTATACTTTATACTGTGGAAGAACAGGGCAACCGGTGTTTGCTTTCCCCCAAGTGTTGCATTATCAGAACAAGTCTTTATAAATCTATTGTTTATTTAAAAAGTTAAAAAAATCTTGAGACATCTAATGCCGCATGTGTGATACTCTTAGGGCTGTGAGAAATATTTCAGATAGAAAAAGTTCCCGATGGATCGGTTACAGCAAGAAACCCAAAGCTGCAAAATGTCCTTGAAAAACAACCTCGTCTTAGTAACCTCACAGCGTTTTCTGACATATGTATGATGTTGAGCGAACTTTGTCATAGTACAAACACATTTCTGGTGAGAACAAAAGGAAACAAGTAAAGATGCATGTTGTTGTGCAATATATTTTGTACCAGAGTAATGCACATGTGTATACTTAGGGCATCCCGTGTTATTTATATTGTATCTAAACATGGGAATAATAAATGCAACATGCTACATGGTCGATGTTATTTTTGGAAACGTTGCGCTTTTGTTCCTTTGAACTGTCTCCCACCGCACAGTCACTTGTTGTGGACAGACTGACCTCTGTAGGATTACAATGGAACTAAACCTCGCGGGTCTACACCTACTGCCGCTGTATCTCCGGCTCTGACATTTAGTGGCTGCAGGAGGTGGAGGGGGAAGGTTACTAGTACCAACATATAATAATGAGTAATTGAAAACATATCGTCAGAATTATCTTTATAATGAGAGTATAGGAATCTATTAGCTTCAAAATATTGAAATACAACTTGTAATTTCATTATCATGCAAGATATTCTTTACAACATCACTCCATTCAAATATTTCGTTCACACCTTTCACGCACACCAACTGCTTCTGTCGGTGATACTGGGAGTCTGTACATCCGGTGTCGTGGTCAGGAAGCTAAAACTGTCTGCTAGCGCCAATCAGCGTTGTCGCTGCTGGGCGTGGCTTGCAAATCCAGTACCGTGTTGCCGCTGCAATTTTCTGTGGACCACGTGGTGGTTTGTTTAAGTTTTTGTGTGTGCGTGAATTCCGATTTCTAGCGTCTGTAAGTCTTATTATTATTGCTATTATAGTAATATGGCTGCTGGTTCGTCAGAATCCAAGAAAAGAATCGGCTCTTATAAGAGCCAAAGCCGTGAATTTATATTGAGGCTACGTGAGTACTTCGAGAAGGAGCGGGACAATGGTGGACCTCTACTACCTGTTACCAAGGTGCTGGACAGAGTTTGTGATGCCTTGAAGGTGGGAAAAACCACCGTGAAGAATGTGACCAAGGAAAAGTGCCCAGCCGATTTAAGTTCGCCGTCTGCAGTTCTGCGTACACCGGGAAAGCAAAGGCAACGAGTCAGCCTTAAATCTTCACTTGATGCTTTTCAAAAGGATGCTATAAGGCGACATGTATATCAATATTATATGAGAAAGGAATTTCCCACTCGTGCGAAGTTGCTGTGTTCTTTAAAGGAAGCTGGCTTATTCGATGGCGGAAAAACCAGCCTAAGTAAAGTACTGAAAGAACTAGGTTTTCAGTTTAAAACTTTTTCTGGGAGGAAAGCTGTAATGGAAAGAAGTGACATAGTTGCATGGAGAGGCAGATTTTTGCGGGAAATTCTAAAAAGCAATCCCGAAAAGGTGGTATGGCTTGATGAAACGTGGGTAAATGCAGGACACACTAAGACAAAGGCATGGGCAGATGACACTATTGCAGGCACAATGAAAGTGCCAGTTGGAAAAGGAAGCAGATTGATTTTGCTCCATGCTGGTGGTGTACGTGGTTTTATTCCAGGAGCAATGCTCTTATTCAGATCAAAGAGCACGCGTGATTATCACGAAGAAATGAATGAAGATACATTCAAGAACTGGTTCCAAGAATCTCTTCTGCCTGAGATCAGTGCCAATTCAATTATTGTTATGGACAATGCGCCATACCATTCAGTTCAATTAAACAAAGCACCGACAATGTGCGACAGGAAAAGCGTCATTTTACAGTGGTTGGAGAACAAAAACATACCTGGAGCGTCCGCAGAAATGACGAAAGCAGAACTCCTGCAAATTGTAAAACTTTACAAGCCACGTTTCTGCACTCATGAAATAGACAGCATTGCTGCTGCTCACGGTCACACTGTAATCAGGCTCCCTCCCTATCACTGTCATTTCAATGCCATCGAACTGATTTGGGCACAAGTGAAAGGTTATGTTGCAGAACATAACACAACATTCCGCATTTCTGATGTTCAGCTATTAGTGCAAAATGGTGTTAAACAAGTGACCCAGGATAACTGGAAAAGTGCCGTGGATCATACTTGGAAACTTTTAAGACAAGCCAAGGAAGACGACGGCATAGTGGAAACAGGTGTGGAGGAGCTGATAATTTCATTCAGTGAAGATGACGTCAGCAGCGACTCCAGTGATGAAGCCGCGATGAGTGAAGATGATGAAAATATGGATATTTACGAGGATTGCGGCGTCTTCCCACTGGACTGAATGTAAGTTGTTTAATAGCCAATTTCAGTAAACGTAGCTTTTTGTTATTTCTTTTCCAGTAAATGGTATGGTACATTGTCTCCATATGCAACTATTCTGGGATCATGTATATACACATTATCCACGTTCATTTACGAAGTTACGATCTGCAAATGCGTGAAATATTTAAAATACACATGTTTCTCTGCTTGAAATTCCCGCTAAAGAACTGGCAACAGCGCACTTCCCCCCCTCGAGAACTGTCAGAGCCGGAGAAAGAACGGCCCGACTGTACATATACCTGCGGACTCTGTGGCGAATAGGAAATGATTCTGGTTAAATAAACGACGCTCCAGGCGGGAATCGACCTGAAACCAAGAAGCTAGAGCATTGATCATTCGACCGAAGATGCATTCAGAAACTGGATGTACTTACACATACACATACATTAGTTAATATGTTTAAATAGCTAAAAAGTTCTTGGAAGAGAACTGAACTTCATAAACAGTCGAGTATTTTGCCAGAACGAGTATCCGTAACACTTACATCAAGATGAGTAATGAGTAGGGCCCGGAAGTTGCTGACCTAAAAATTCTCTAAAATGAGCTATAAAAGGCCCTTAAAATATAAAAGATTCACATAAAATGTAAAAAATGACCTAACCAAAATGAACAGTTTCTTTCATAATAATAAATTAATAACTGTCACAGACAAATAATGAATATGTGGTTCGGATAACCACATTTTAAAATTAACTTTCTTAGTAAATAATGCAATTATTGCTACTAAATAATAAATAAATTCAAAATTCATCAGGTCATTTTCAATTTTATAAAATAAGAGCAAATAAGTTACTGTACCCATTAGCCAAAACTTAGCGTTGGTCATCTTCAAGTTATCAAAAGTAAAGGAACGACAATTGTCAGCTAAAACTGTTTTATAGTTTGAGAAACTTCTCTCCACTTCCACAGATGTTATACATGCATATATGAAAAACTCTATGTCACCGCCTGTTAAATCTTGTTCAAAAATATCAGTTCTGAAGTTTTCTCCTGACAAGATATCGGCAATCGGCCAAACTGTTTGGTATCCTTTATTTTTGTCCAACACAAATTTTAGTTTCTGTCTAATTTTGTGCCCAATCTCACCTTTTACATTTTGTATCCTCTCTTCCGCAATCCTCACTAACTCAATCGACTTATCCAATGTCAAGCCACTTTCTTCAAGGCGGGTTATAGTATCCGTCAAAACTGCAAAATTTGATTTAATGAAAGATAATTTACCTTGGATTTGAGTATCAGAAAACACATCCTGTGCGCTCTCAATTGCCTTAGCATCTACCCTGTCTAAGCTATTCACCACTTCTCTCACATTTGAAAATTGTCACAGTGCAGTTAACCATGTACCACAGCGTGTTCAAGTATGTGCCCGGGGCAAAGCTATATTAGGGGCTTTGTCTTTGAAATACATAGTTCGGGTTGGCGCTTTCGAAAATATTTTCTTTACTGTGGAAATTAGTGTATCTTCTTCTGGAAATGTTGATGTGACCTGTTCCGCCATGATGAATTCGATGAAAAGCATGGGCCAAACCCGTAACATGCACCATCTTACTGTAAAGTAATTGGATCGATTTTGCCGCCTTTACCATGTAAGGCGCCGCGTCTGTCAGGAACAGGAGTGCGTTGTCATGCTATGTTCCACTAGGCCACAAAAAGCACATGGATTTATCGAACAGTTTGCATATCTGACAGTGGTTAACAGCTCTGAGGCTAGAAGAAACATCTGTCCGACACTAGTAGCTTCTAGCGTACCATTGGCTCTGAATCAATTAATACATAATTTTTCCCATACACACATTCACGTATTGGGTTTAACGTGTCTTCATAACATTTTTATAGCTAACTTTTACGCAAAGTTGATTCATTTGAAATTGTAGGACCAGTGTGATGTCCAAGAAAATTTCGTAATTTGGAATTAATTTTCCTAACGGAATATTTGCACTAACAAACACTTCACATAATTCTTTATAAAGGTAAGATGACTTGTTACTTGACGTCAAAGCCGTTTCTTTTAACAGTAACTGAGACGCTTCTCTCACACTTGGAAGAGCTGGCAAATGTTTTTCTGCGGATGCAGTCCACACGTATTGCAAGATGTGATCGGCGTTTCCTCGAATTGATGCCTCATAAATTCACCAGCACTGTTAGGACGCTGACCTGTGTTAATTACATGTTTACCACACTTACAAAGTTACTATTTAATATAAAATATATAAATTATCTTTTAAATACAGATTACTTTAAAATCCCCCAAAAAGCCTATGTGTCAGGGTCAGGTCCACCACGGGAATAGAACCCGGGCCTCCCGAATGCGGGGCTACAGATGAAAATCACTTATAAATTCGTGAAGAAAGAAAATGACCGCAAAATGCATTTAAATGTTTAAAAATGACTTTATCATAAAAATGTGTAAAAATGCATTTTGATGACCTATAAAAACCATATATCTAACGTACTTGTTCCAGAATCTACTTAATTTCCAATAATCATCGTCTATGACTACTCAGAAAAAATATTACTTTTCATCAAAATCCGGGTCCTAGTTATGAGTAACCATCTGGCATAATTATAGGGTGGCTTAGTTGGTAACATATGGAAAATTGGCGCTTACAGTAACATCCATCTGTGAGACTAAAATTATCAAATTTTGCATTTTAGGTGCACCTTAATGAGTATAGAAAATAAATAACTTATGGAAATATTAGTACTGATACCTTTATTCCGTTTAAAAGTATTTTTCTATAAAATATGCAACAAATACAACATTAAATATTGGTTTTTCACATGAAATAGTTCCTCAAGTTGGAACAGTCACAAAATTGTATATTACTATTTTAAATAAAATAGTCTGTAAAGCTGACATTTGTTTTGAGAGATATCTTTTTTTGTTGAATTTTTATTTCAATTGCTCAGCACAGTTGGTGTTATACGAATTGTGGAGCTATATACATAATATACATAATAACATTAAAGTATACAGGGAAAGAGGATATTCAAATTAGAGTCCTCAAGCAAATTGGTCTCAGTATAAATTAAATAACTTCTTCATTACAGAATAAATAAACATTATAGAAATAAAATGTCCTGTGGCAAGCGTGCCTTCAGTCTTGGTGCAGCATCAAGGCGACGTCCCATTTGAAAGAAGAAAGCACCTGATAGACAAGGAAGGTGAGCAAAGAATCTGCTTGTCGTTGTAGAGATGTACTCATTAATGCTGACTATGTCCAATTCTCTATGCAGCTGTGCATTCCGGATGTACCACGGAGCCTTCACGACAATCGTAACATTCTGTTTTGAAACACCTGGAGTTGGTGAAGCACATCCCCATACAGGACTGGAATTTAGAAGAATTGGTCGTAGAATACTCTTGTATAGTAGCAGCGTACATTCGACTCGTAAAGAGGATTTGCGGTTGACGATGGGATACAACTTGTGAAGACGAGCATAGGCTTGATTTAGTTTGCTTTTGATATGTGTGCTCCATGTCAGCCGACGATTAAGATGGACGCCAAGATATCTGACTGCACAATCTGAAGGTATCCAGGGGACTTAAGTGTTATAGAGTCGTATATTTGCCGGAGCAGCAGGCCTGCGCAAGGCGAAAAGCTTAAGAAGACATTTGCTTGGATTAAGTGCGATACGCCAGTGAGATAACCAGTGTAGGAAAATGTCCAGAGAAGATTGTAGGGTTGCAACGGCAGTTTCAATAGAAAAGTGCGAGGTAAAGATCATAGTATTGTCAGCAAACATTGCGGTACTTGTCGCAGGAAGTTCAGGCATATCAGCACTGTATAGACGTAAAGAAGAGGCGCAAAGACGTTACCCTGGGGCACGCCGGATAAAATAGAACGGGGCGAGGAATGCCTTGAACCAATGCACAGAAAATTGGCGTTCCTGAAGACAGCTAGTAATCAAGCTAAGTAGATAGATATCTTGACCTCAATGCAAATAAGGTAAACAATTACATACTTTCTACGCACATTTTACATATTTTCTTGGAACAAATGAGCAATGGGTTTATCATACTTCACGCACTTGCATGTCGCCATTCTATTCAACATGTAGAGACAATGACGTCGTCTTTTTCCTCTCATTTCTGGATTTTTTTTTATTCTTTTTGCTATAGATTAATCTCTGTGCTCTTCACCCCGAATGATCGAAATGATTTTCCTGATATCATCCTGTAAATTTGGTATCTGCAGCCTTCTCTGCATATGCCATCTGATTAGATTTATTCCTATAGTCTGCATTAGTGCAGCTCAATGATATTAGAAAGTAAAATACTGCGAGTGGCCATCTCCTTGTACTTGCTACACTTCATGTCTAGAGTATCTACTCCAGATTTTGTGGCAGTATATGAAACAGTTCATCTTGCCATGATAAATTCTGTCAGTTTCGGTGTCATCACTTTCCCTATTCTGAATAGAGTCAACACCGCCCTCTTCATTCTCGGATATACTGGAAATCTATGTCCTAATCTCTAATGGTCTGAATCCAATACGTGATCTTCTTCAGGAACACAAGAATCTTCTGAATGATAAGTCATCGCTCTCATTGAGCTTCTCTAAAGTCAACTGCACCATTTTTCTGCTTCATTGTTACACGTGAGGTATCCTTCCATTAGTGGCCATATATAAATAATTAAATATTTGAAAAATAAGAAATAGACACAAGAAAACTTACATGTTTAAAATAATATCTGTCTATCAGACGGAGAAAGGAATTACCTTTACTGTAATATCCGTCTGTGAGACGATGTGCGTGACGTTCGAGTAAAACAATGATGTCCACGCAACACAAAGTTCAGGTCATAAATGAAGCACAGCCAGAATATCAGAGCAAATTAGCAATGCACGACTGCCAACTATATCCGCCTCAGAGACAGAGGGTTAAAACAATTTCCCTTATGTCACTGGAGACAAGACATTTACTGTCCAGTTTCACGGAACGTTATACTTTCAGTTTTGCGCTTTGTTACACAATCTTTTGTTTCTGATGGTACGACAGTTTGTAACGCCGCGCGTGCAGCAACACACTGGCAATTGTTAACTCTGGCAAGTGCTGCAGTCTACCGGACTTCTAGTAACGTTTTCTCGGAACTCCTACTAGTGGCCACCAGAGCGCTCTATGCCAATTCATGAGACACGGAGTAGGAAAGAAATTTATTTCTGTTTAAACATAAAATTTAATCAAAATGACAATTGGCATCTCGCACGCTAAACAGTATACGTATTTTAAAATAAGATTTTCATAGAAACAAAACATTCCTAATGCATTCTGTACCTATTTTTAGTATAGTATGTCATGATCGAACACACTATCACTTGTTTCACAACAAACTTTGTTATGGTGACTGTTATTAATGCAATTTATTTGTAGAACTTAACAAAAATAGCAGTATTTTTAACAGAGAGTGAGAGAGTTGAGATGTTAGTTACATGGATACACGATACATACACAAGGTTAATTCAATTTGCACTTCACAAATAAATATTTTATTAATCGGATAGTTTCATATGCAACTTTATATTCTGGTTGACATACGTATACATAAAATAAGGTTGTGAAAATGTCGGTATTTTTTAACAAAAACTTCTAAAAAGAAGGACTGTTTCCAAAAAGGCATTTTGCATTTAAATGCCTAATGCAGAGATTAAAGATAACAGCATTGATCGTTTTAAATTTTGTGTCATTAAATATTTGCACCTATTTATGAGGGCTGTTCAATAAATAATTATCACTTTTTTTGACAACGTACCTTTATTCATCCTCAAAATTTTGATGGTTCTTCTCAAAATGGTCTCCCCTGAATGTGATGCACTTGTCCCAGCGTTTCTGCCAGTCTTCAAACATGCTGGAAACCATTTTTGAGAGATCCTTCGAAATTTCCTCCGCAGCCTTCACTACTGCTTCTGATGATGAATAATGCCAACCACGAAGGCGTTTCCTCAAGTTAGGGAATAGAAAAAGGTCACATGAGGCTAAATCCGGACTATAGGGAGGGTGAGGGATGCACTTCACGTTGATTTTTACAAGATATTCAGCAGCAACATTGGCAATATGCAGCCGCACATTATCCTGGTGCAGCACCAGCCTGCTTCACGGAAATGGGGTCTTTTGCGCCTCATATGGACTTGCAATGTTTTTCAGGACATCCCTGTAGTATTGTCCAGTTACTGATGTGTGTGCAGGTACAACATGCTGATAAACCATTCCATGAATATCAAAGAATGAGATGACCATAACTTTCCCACCTCAAGCAACCACTTTTGCTTTTTGGGGGGTTGGTGATGAAGGAGATTTCCCCACTGAGCTTTGCTGTTTGCTCTCAGGATTAAACTGATATAGCCAAGTTTCATCAGCAGTAATTACGTTAGAATGAAACTCCGGATCTTCCTCTAACATCAACTTTAACTGCAAGTTACCTCCATTACAGTGGTATGCGATACTTAACATCTCTGAACTTGCCTGGTTCTCACAGGCGGGGACCAGGAGTACCAACAATGAAACTACTACATCGTGTTTGTTCCACATTTAGCTAACAGAATATAATGAGATTGAATTCTAGTGCTAAAAATTGTGACCGTAATAAGTATGATCATTCTTTATTGAACAGCCCCCATAATATTATTGGCATTACACAGTTCTACCAACTTTCTATTTTGTATTCAAACTAGGAAATATCGAGTATCGAGTATTGGGGAAAAGTTGTGTTATTCCTAATATATAATATATAAACACAAAGTTCGCTTTTATTTGTCACCAAAATGATTAGACAGTTTTAACTTACAATCACCTTCTCTTTAACGCAAATACACAACTTCAGCACGTCTCTTTAATGTGTCTCTGTGTCTCTCTAGCACACAGTTTTGCTAATACTATCTGACCTACACACAGGTTCACCTCTTACACGGACCTTCACGTATATTCTGAACACAACACTGACATTCGCACCTAAATTGTTTCGGTACTTGTTCTATAGTTTGATCCACATAAACCTGAACCATTTTAATAGGCCATAACTATTGAACTAATAATAGGACAAACGTACAACTTTTAGAGAATATAATAAACAATTGGGGGATTACATTACTCTATTTACATCTCAGAGAAAATGTTGGAAGTGTCCTCCACCAGCATCTATGTATCGTTGGTCCCATTTTGTTTGATACGACTGTAGAACTGAAGTTTATATGGGTATCTTCAAGACATGTGAGGAGCAGCTGGATGATATCGAATTGAGAGAAGGTTATTTCCAGCAAGATGGAGCAATGTGCCGTACATCTAATGATACCATGGAACTTGTAACCAGATTCTTTGATAATCAAATAATCTCAAAAGGTCTGTGGCCTCCCAGATCCCCTGATCTAACATCACCGGATTTTTTACTGTGGGGGTATCTAAAAACAGAGTGTACAAGAATAGGCCACGGACAATTGATGTTCGCAAGGAATCCATTTAAACCGAAATAAGTAACATTGGTGAGGATACTCTCTGTAAAACTTCAGAGAATATGGTGAGACAAGTACAAACATGTATAGATGTTGATGGAGGACACTTCCAACATTCTCTCTGAGATGTAAATGGTGTAATGTAATCTCCCAATTGTGTATTATATTCTCTTAAAGTTGTACGTGTGTCCTATTATTGGTTCAAAAGTTATGGTCTGATGAAATGGTTCAGATTTATATGGATCGCACTATATTACCTACCGATTCGTCACCACGGAGCTGCATTCGTCGATGTGACTCTAAACCCAAGCACTTGTCGCCAGTTCTCGAATTACAGTCTGGAAAGGTTTCTTCCGTGGTAGTAACAATATGACTGGCTTCCTAACGTCAGCTAGTAAATGTTCCTAATTCCCACGACAGCTTGTGCGATCGCCATCAGAGATATCAAAACATCTTCCCCAATTACTGTACACTACATTTTAGCAGTAGAATTTGCTTTGCTACAGTTGCGATGTCCAACTAATTATAAAATGGATGTTAATTCTTTCTCCATAATTTTAATCTTCGAATAGCATTTATTTACTCTTGCTGGATTGCTAAAATGGCAGTAGGAACTGAACGACTTCCTCTATTCTCGTATTTAATTTGATTTAATTTAATTTTACGGTATACATTTAATTAATTATAATTTTAAACAAGTGGCCCTGCATGTGGTCTGTTTGCTTCTTCGTGAACGTCATAGCTTAAAAAGAAAAACTTCATTAAATACGTACTTTCTACTTAAGGACATTTAAAGGATGCAATGCAAACATTAAGCAAGTCCCCCGCTCCGAACTACCCTTTATATGGAACATTGTTTTAAAATGTTATTTTTACAAGAATGGCCTAAAGGATTTTGCTTAGATTAGCAACTGCTAATTGACAGTTATGGCTTTGAATTTTGCAGTCTGACTCCATCTTTATAAATTATCTATCACGCGTGTCACATATTTTGCGACAAATTAAATGTATATCTTGATTTTTCTGGTAATAGCCTTTTAGGTGCTCTGTATTGTAAATGACTTTTGCTCAACTGCCCAACGTAAGAGATACACAAGAGCTTACTACTGAAAAATGAAGATTTAGCTAAAGTTACAAGTTTTTCTTTATGTAGTTAAAATATTCCCGAGATATGTTTTTTGATTGCCTTCAATTTTCAGATGCTTAATGTTATATTTCGTATGAGAAATCATTAATCTATTTTTGTCTTTTATGCAAAGAGAATGAAACTTCAAAGCAGTCACATAACTACCAGGTCTTAAAGCATTTGAATATCTCTTAAACATATGTGTACCCACATTTCCCTTTAATCTGCTGAGAAACATATAACAAAACACTTTCTATAAATTATTATCTCGGTTAACATGTTCCGAATGCAGTAGTCTTCAGCGGCTATCCCCAGAAAAAATTGAAGGCATACATTTAATTTGAAGATAGAAGAATTTTCCGGGCTCAGGAGCCGTGGTCTGATGGATGTTCCAACTCCACCAGACCACGGCTCCTGAGCGCGGAAAATTCTTCTATCTTCAAATGAGACTCCGGCCGTGAAAGCTTACGATTTAATGTCATGTAAACAGTGCAGACTCATTCATATATTTAGTGGACTGTTATAAAGACGTGTTAATAGAATAAAATATATTGTTATAGGGTCCAGATTCATTTTCCGTCTTAATCTGTGTAATTTAAGCAAAACATGGCGTTCTTGTTGCCAAGAAAAACTGTTTTATGAAGGTATAAAACGCACAAAATGTAACATCCAAATCGGCGGACATAAAGTCACAAATAGCTCTTTTAAAGCACAATCGGGAATAATTACTTCATTTGTCTCTGCACCAGTGTCCCAAATTTTCAAAATAGAAATCGATCCCCTTGTATATGAAACTACAAAACACATTTAAGAGTTACACCGAGCGATGTGGCGCGGCAGTAACATGTGCGGCCTGCATTGGGGTTGTCACAGCTTCGATTTCCTGAACTTTTACATAGTTTCCCCTTGACACCAGTGAAATACACGGTGTTCATTTTTTTCTATGAATTTACCGCGCAGAATTTGACATCATCAATAACATCGCTGATGGAGCGAGTTTATATAATGTCGCGAATGCCTTTTTACGACTGGCGGCGTACCCGCAAAAAGGGTTCGCGCGGCTCTTTTACACAAAGGAGCTGATACGCAGGCAGTGTGGAGATAAACAGCTTGCATAAGCAGTTAAAGGTCTGCCGAAACGAACAAACTGAGATAAATGGAAATTTCTGGTGACATCTAGATTCATAGAGATTATTCGGTTTTTAGAGTGTTCTGGAATAGTCTGGGATTATCAGATGAGGTATTTAAGGGAGCGACGACTCGCAAAGGGTGAGTCGTGAACAGCAGTAAACACAGTAAGGAGAAAACAGTTGTAGAGTTGTTGTAACGAGAGCTGATATAATCAGGACGCTATTTGTGTGGTCATCGACCTTAGTAGATGGTGTTAGGTATGTCATGTAATACTGCTACTGTGAGTGTATTTCTACACAAATAAAGAACATTTGGAACTTCTGCAAATTGGAATTTTAATTCTACGAACCCACAAACTCACAATATGATTCCCCCAGCGGCTCGAGATTGTATTTGATGTGGTGACAGCAGCTTTTAGGGCTCCCTCTACCAGCAGGTAAATATACTATTTGAGGGGACGCTCGTGCCCGCGTAATATAAAGTTGCGTAATTTTGCCTGGTGCGTAGATGCGATAACTGCTGTAGTTTGTTTTAATGAATGTGAACACTAAATGACGGATAAATACAAACAATATCTTGAAATTTAGTGTTTCTCTGTGAAGGAATATCAAATCAATAACAGTATAGTTTCAAAATATTTCAGTAAAGAAACAGATTTGTTTGTCCTTTCAACAGTGCACGTCATATCGAACGATCAATGAATAAATGAATCAATGAATGAGTATATTAATGAATTAAACGGTTGATATGATGCTAAAATAAGTCCAGGTCCCTAGAGCTCAGAGTTACCCTACATTCGTCTTAGTAGGATAAGGAAAAACCCTGGGGAAATAGGGAAACTCATCCAGGTAACTCATCTTTAGCGAGATTCGAACTGGCAACCTGTTGAGTGTAAGGCACACAAGCTACCTCACACCACGGAGCCGGGAAAGACACAGATTGTTTATATTATATATTTATAATATTTATTAATTATATTTATTACTTCTAGATTGGAACCAGTCACTTTATAGCGTCCAGTGTCTCTTTTTGCGAGTAGCTGATTTTGTATCTTGGAAATATTTGATGCATCTATTGTTTTTAAAAGACAAAGATACCAACATTAAGAAAGTCATTTTAATTAAGCGCGATAATGACAAAAAAATTTATATCGTATACTGATAAAACGTAAGACGTTTATGTTACAAACAAAAATATGTCAATTTGACGTTACCTGGACACTTTTGACAACATTTGATACTTTTGATTCGTCTTAGTAGGATAAGGGAAAACCCTGGAAAAAGCCTTATCCAGGTAACTCATCTTTAGCGATATTCGAATGCGCAACATCTTGAGTGTGAGGCACACACGCTACCTCACATCACAGAGGCGAGAAAGAAACAGATTGTCTATATTATATAAATGTAATATTTATTTATTTATTATATTAATTACTTTTAAATTGGTACCAATCACTTTATAATGTCCAGCGTCTCTCTTTTTGCGAGTAACTGATCCAGTATCTTGTAAATGTTTGATGCATCTATTGGTTTTAACAGACATAAGGATATCAACATTAATAGACATTTTAATTAAGCGTGAGAGTGACAAAAAGTTTATATCATATACTGATAAAACGTAAGACGTTTATGTTACAAACAAAAGTATGTCAATTTGACAGTACCTGGACACTTTTGACAACATTAAGCTCCGAGGGACTTGTTTGAATGCTGGATAGTGTTACGTAAACTCCTCTATGCAGCGGTTTAAATTATATTTATAAGTCAAACCAATTCTAATGCCGGTACAAAAGTAGCATTCAACCATGAAGACGCGGTGGTCTGTCCACATATCCAGGAGAAGCTGGTTGTATTAGTTACCAGAGCAACACACTGAGAGCGCTGTAATTTGCTTACTGTTCCGAAAACATTACCGCTTCTTCTCCGTAGAGGGCGCTATGATTTCAAGATAGATTCACCAGTCAACTATGACGTCATTCTTGCGCTATCGGAGGGCGGGAAATAACGAATAAAATGAACAACGTGTACTTCTTTAATCCACGGATTCATTTAATTTTCTCTTATTGCAGTCGAGGTTGTTTAGGCAAATGTGGGCAGATGGTGAGCGTGCTTGTGCTGTGTAAACCTTTTCCTTGAGGTAGCTGTGACAGTCACAAGGATCGCTCCGTCGCCCTCTCTTTGGGCGGTGAAATGCGCCAAGTGTCAATTTAATTTATTTGAGATTTGTTGTTAAAAGAACCATGGAATATATAAAACTTAGGTTTTGTTGAAAATAGAACAACCAACGATTTGTTCATATTTTACCACGATTTACCCCCGCTTATCCTAAATGTTTTGGTAACTATTTTAATCGGATACTTTAGGGGACTCGGTTGTAAATAAAAGGCCCATAACATCGGAGGAGAATGAACATATTACCTTTGTACGGAGCAAAATAAATCCATCCACACGTTATAGGTCGTTTTTTTCTTTTTTATAGAAAAACAATCGCTTAAGGAAAACAAACGGGGAATCGTGCCACAACAGAACACGTGCAATGTAAACTGTCCACCTCAAACGAGAAGCAAAACCTAGGATTAGCAATGTTTGGATTTGCTTTTGATCTTCTTCGTTTGCTGCTAAAGCAAATATTGATGCAGTAACCTCTTGGTGCTGTATTATACCACGTAAAATGGCTTATCTACACTACCGTTCAAAAGTTTCTGAAATTGCATTCATTTATACTCAAAACATAACTTTCTGGTGTATTCTTGGTGTTGGGTTTTGGTGGAATACCATACCAACTCTACGTAGTACAGAAAGTCAAAAACATTTCCGAGAAAATCCTCTCAACCCAAAATTGGCATTGAAAAGGCAATACACTAGCTCACAGAGCTTTGTCTATCTCTGATCCTAGCCACTTGAAACAAGAATTACAGCACCTGAGACTCACTTTCCGTCAAAACGGCTACTAATGACGAGGAAGCCTCAATCACCAAAGCTAGGAAACGGAAACCTGTAATACAGCAAGCGTCAGATAAGCCTACCACTACAGCCTGCATCCCGTTTACCGGCAATCTATCCGGCAGAATCAGCAGAATTCTCGCCAAATACAACTTCAGGACCATCCACAAGCCATCTCCAAAGATTAAACATCTGTTGAGACCAGTGAAAGGCAAACTGGACTTCCAAATTCCGGGAGTGTACCGCATTCCCTGTGAATGTGGGATACCGTATATAGGACAAACCGGAAGGACCATCGCTACTAGAATAATCGAACATGAACGGAGCATTCGTTTAATGCAACCTGAGAAGTCTGGGCTGGCAGAGTATTGTTTTGATAACGACCATAGAACCAATTTTCGGGAGACGATCATCTTGGCAAAATGCAACAGTTACTGGGAGCGGAGAATTAAGGAGGCTTTGGCGATTTCCTCTGAAAGGAGCACGCTTAATCGTGATGCTGGATTTCAGTTCAGCTCCTCTTGGAAACCGGCCTTAAAAATAGAAATCCGTCTAATTAAGAAGCAAAGATCAGTACAGCTTGATAATAAAATTAAGTAGTTACGTTTCTTTGACACAATATTCTATACTCACGCCATCTCCTGACCCGGCATTTAATTTACTGAAAACAGTCTTTTGTTCAGTAATACGAATTTTGGTAGCGTTTTGTCTTTGTTTATATTTGTGTTATATCCAGTGTTTCATTTGTGGTTATAACATTTTATAAATATCCTGATGATGGGAGAGATGCACACTCCCGAAACATTGATATCTAATCATCTTTTCACCTTACTGGCTGCCCGAGAAAAAAGTGAGCGTAGAATTCCATCTGTTTAAGACATTTTCACGACTTGCCCGAACCACTTGTGCAGTTTTATATAATCCCGTAACTAAACCATGACACGTGGTCAAAAGGAAACGTGTATCACATTAAAAGACAAAATTCATGGCAAGTATCTGTTGCGACATTAGCTATTTCTGAAAAAAAAACTTGTTATTGATTTAAATTTTTTCCCAAATCTCCATTTTTATAGTGCTTAGTCAGCATTCTTTTGTTTTTTTATGGTCATGGAATGGATATGTAATTTAAAATGCAGTAGATAAAAAGCCACTGTTTAAATATCTGAGTAACAAACGTTCATTTTCATTAACATAAGGTGTGTAAAAGAATAAATCTGTGTTACATATACAGGATGTGACAAGAAGGTATGTCAAACATTATAGAAAACTTTTCTTGGGGATAGAGGATAAAAAAGTGTTATATGAACATAGTTCAGCAAATTATTTCCCTTTTAGAGAACCTTTTCTACAGCTGAAACCCATACTATAACACTCTGTAACAGAACCGTGTGAAAACAGGAAATTACAGCACACGTTCAAGATGTCCTCTATTAGCTCCAGTGCACCCATCAACCCGCCGTCACATGGACGATTTCAAATGTCCCCAGAAATAGAAACTGTGGGTGAGAATGGAGACCACGGAATTGATCCACCTCTTCCTATTCATCTAGCGGGAAATCTGATATTCAGAAATCGATGGACAGAAAGGCTGAAATGAGGAGTAGCTCCATCGTGCATGAACTGAGTACCGGTGCCTATAAATTGGACTACGTATTGCACTGTCGCACAATGGCAACAACAATGAAAATGTATCATCTCCACCCAATTTAACCAGATGTAAAATATTAAACCACTTGTGGGGCTATGGTCACAGAACAGCTGCGTATTATACATCTCACCTGTAAACAGGGTTTTAGAAAAGGCACTCTACCATGGAAATAAATTAATTACGGTCCTATGTTAATATACAAATTTTATGCTCTGCTTGCAAGATATGTTATATACAAGGGTGGTCTGAAATATTTCCTACCTCAACATGAAGATGGCAGCACTCGTAAATAAAAGCTAGTGAATTCCGTTCTTCATCTGTTGAAAGTTACTTACCAAAGTTTTAGCCATTTTGTACGCTCAGTTGTTATGTAATAATCGTTCGAGTGATTTGATGTGAGTGTTTTAATGAAAATGCACAAAATCGAGTATCGAGCTGTCATTAAATATTTGTTTTTGAAAGGCAATACGCCTACGCAGTTCATAGATGACCTGGATTCTGTGTATGGGGACTCTGCATCGTCATTTACCAAAGTGAAATTTTGGGCAGCTGAATTTAATCGTGGGCGTAAGAGCTTGGGAGACAATGAACGTTCGGGATGTCCAAAACCTGCAACTACCGACGAAAACATCGCCAAAGTTCACCAAATGGTGCTAGACGACCGCCGAATTAAAGTGAGAGGGATAGCAGAGGCTAGAAACATGTTAAAAGAACGTGTTTGTCACATATTAAATCAACATTTAGACATGAGAAAGCTGTCCGTGCGTTGGGTGCCGCGTTTGCCTACGTTACCCCAAAACGTGTTTGAAGGAACATTTCCAACGCTTTGTTGGTGCAGTTTAGGCGCAACAAATCCAAGTTTAGGCGCCGATTAATTACTGTAGATGAAACTTGGATGCACCATCATACGCCCGAAACAAAAATACAGTCCAAACAGTGGACTGCGAAGAGGAAACCGGCCCCAAAAGGAAGCAAAAACTGTTTGTTTGTTTTTCGGCAGGGAAAGTGATGCCGATTGTGTTTTGGGATATTCATGCAGTTATTTTAATTGATTATCTTGAAAAAGGAAAAGCCATTACATTAGCATACTACGGATAATTACTTGACAAGCTGAAGGCAGAAATTTTGGAAAAACGGCCACATTTGCAGAAAAAGAAAATCCTGTTTCACCAAGACAACGCACCGTCGCACACCTTAGAGGTTGCGATGGCGAAAATCCACGAATTACAGTTTGAACTGCTTGACTCACGAGATCTAGCCCCAAGCGACTTCTTTTTGTTTCCTCATCTGAAAATAGCGCTCGGACAGAGATTTTCGTCAAATAAAGAGGCAATCACCTTCGTGAACAATTATTTTGCAGAGAAAAACGCCGAGTACTATTTGGACGGGCTACAGAGATGGGAGCATCGTTGGCAGAAGTGTGTAGAGTTACAAGGAGACTATGTTGAAAAAAAAATGAAAAAATAATCTGAAATATGTCTTGTATCTTTTATTAGGTCAAGAAACTTTCCGGACCACCATTGTAAAAATCCGGATTTTGACAATTAAAATGGCAACCTTAAAATGCATTAAAAATTTACTAACACAACAAAGAATGAGTTCAAAATTACCTTCCTTTGTTTGTCTTGCACATTTCACTTATAGATTATTACTGAATTACATCATTTTACATAGACTATAAATTTTCAGATTTGAAGACTGTCTATTGTCACCAATTACATAGAAAAGCTCCAGAAGATACTGGGTCATGCCTAAAGCAACAGATATACACAGAATTACATCGAGGAAACACTTCTTACCTGACAGTGCATCAGTAAACTTGAACTCTTCTACCTTACACATGATTTCTCCAATTGTATTTAATTTAAATTTCGAGGGAATACTTATCTTTACCTTCAGCAAAATGAGATAAATGTCAAGTCGATTGATGGGTTATGTTGTAGCAGTAGGTGCGACCCTCAAAAGTAGCAGCTAGATGAAGACCACATCCCTTTCTGTTTTACAAGGGTTATTTTCCAGGACTTTAGTCATCTCTGGTAGACGGGTCCATATGTATAATAGGAGAACTGCATTACAATAGATTTCCATTTGGTTTTGAGATTCTGAAAGTTCATTTTTCTAATGCACGTTGTTGTTAACACGAATTACTGGTGACCTCTGGGTATGGCAATTTTGGGTGGAATGCAACTACTCTACGTGGTAGAAAAAACAAAAGAGTGACGCACTTTCTAAGTGTAAATGTGTTTAAAAGAATTCATTGTCTATTCTACGCATGTAGAGCTGTAAACCGGAAGTACTCTCACAAACAATAAGAGGAAGTGTGTCTGTTGAGGGAAATTGGTTGATTTTAAGAAACACCCAACTCATGTTTACTTTCACACACGAGTGGGTGCACGGGGTTTACATTACGGGAACCGACTAGCAAAATCCTTCAAAAATTACCTTTTTATTTGTTACCATGTCCGCTTTTGGTACACACATTTTTGTATTGGAATTTAAATAATCCGAGCAGATGGCGTTGTTGCACATTTCAGGACATCTCTTCTATTTTTCAAATTGATACTAACATATCTAAAATTTGTTTGCTATTTTTTGTTTGCTATTTATGACTTCCTAAAGCGTATGTTGAAGTTCTGTTGCTGGATTTATAATTCTATCAGAAGTTTTACTTATTACAAGGTTACGGATTATTTCGGCTTTTTTAATATTTAATAAAAAGGTTAATAAAATTTCCAATGTATACTAAAGAAAAAACAAATAATTTAAGTTATTATAATGGTATAATTAGGTACAATGACGAGAATTTTATCTATAGGCTTTGCTAACTTAACCCCGTTGTTCAACTTTTAACTCATGCCTTTGAATTAAAGCAATCATATCCACGAGTTGGAATTGTTGAAACTAAAATAATAAACCTAGAATTTGCTACTCATGCCGCTTTCTAAATTACATATTTTAAGTGAAAATGTACATTGTTTAATAAAGAAGTTCTGATTTGTACACTGACATGGCTCTGTCTTTTACAAACTATTCCTAAAAAAAAACTTATTTCTCTATCTACTTCATGTTAATCGAGGTAACAATGTAGAAGGTTTTACTACACAATTGATTATAGGTACAATGGCGATAAAGGAATGCAGATACACTAATAACTGTGTTATATTACATAAGAAATACGTAAAATTTAATTCACAAGTACCGAAGATTTTATGGTGGTTTGCATCTAATAATTCTTTGCTTACGTATACAAACAAAAATAATTATGATCAAAAGTATAATTCAGAAATTAAACAATAAAACATTAATTTAAAAAGTTCAAACTTACTTCTTAAAGTTAAGCACTTCTAGCCACTTTCGTCGATGTCAGACTATTTTTATCGGTAGCACATTCGTCCTAATATGAAATAACTTTGTCATCACCTCTCCCTAACACAAAAACATCGCGAGAATGACTTGCCATGTTTATTTTTAGAGGTAATATACAGAACTGTACAGGATATGTTCAAACTATACTGGCGAGGGTTGGAAATACCGCCATTCAAATAACAAAAGATCGCTTTTAATGACTGAGAAATACACCGTTAGACAGAAGTTTTGCTCTTTCCATTGTTGTAAAAAGCATCCCTATAGGATGTTTCAAAAATACAGTTACGCCCTCACAAATATTGCGTGGATTAGGTGGACGATGGCAGTCTTATCTTGGTACAGCACTATATGTTATATTACTACATGTTGGTATATAGCACTTGGTATATTGGGCAGGTCCGGCTGCAGGAAGGCTAAATACCAAATTTGGAGCTTAAGTTTAGTGTTTTACAAGAATGGCACATTAAGAAGTTCAATCCAAACTCCGATTTACGTAAAGTCGCTGCTTTTTATACTTATTATTTTGTCAAAATGGCTGTAACACTTTGGTAAAATTTTCACATATACCTAGAAGATATTTTGCTATGTGAAGTACATATCTCGAATTTCCTGCAAAAATGATTAGAACTCTACCTCATTCTAAATGACTCTTGAATAACTGGTAAACCGTAAGGGATAGATAAATGACAAAAAAGTGTAGGCTTTACAAAAGCAAAACGTTATAACTAAGGGGTGGATTTTGTCCTATTTTCCTATTTATTTCCTTTGTTCAGAAACGTAGGCTTTTAAGTTATAAACCGCTTTCGTACAATTATTAGCCTAATTTCTTAGTTTTATAGTGCCTATAAATGCCTATTTCATACGTTTGTGCCTATTCTGCCTATTAGTGCCTAAAACTGCCTTTTTAGCCAATTTCTTCTCCTTGTAATTTGTGACAACAGCTTTTGCATTTGTTGCTTTCAACGTGAAGTTTTCGGGGAAGAGAAATTTCTTACTGCTCCACCTTGTATATACAAAAAGGGGTTTAGCCAGGTAGGTATCTGCCTTACAGACGTGTCACAATGTGCTAATGAAGTCATAGAAAAATCTTAGAATTCTCTCAAGAAGACGAGTTGCAAAGACTAGCTAAATTATATTTCAATGGATTGTCAAATCATCGATTATTATGTGAGGAATGGAATACCCATTTGTAAGCAGTGTTTGAAGTGCACACATAGATCAGTTACCTACGCAAATATGGCAAAAGAGAGAAGCAACAGAAGTGTACTTCTTAAACAGTAGATGAATGGTGATCTATCGTTCAGCACAGACAGGAAAGTAATTTTTTGTATCAATACTATATTATCCTAGTTTTTGTAAGGGAAGCAGCATCAAAGCTGGTTCCTGAACTAGTTTACATCGAGTGCCACTTTCATAGAATTCCACCTACAATAGCGAAACTTGAAACAAGGAAAAAAAAACATTAATAGAAGCGGTCACCATTGTGAGAGATTAGCGAAACATTAAGGGTAGCGCCCGACAGTGTTGGCCAGGCAGCAAAACAAAAGCTTGAGCATGTACGTTAAAGAAATGATGGTTGGGAAACCATATCAGCCATTAGTGATATTCTAGAAGCTACCTCAGTAACTGTGGCGCATGAAAAGCTTGACCTTGAACCACAAGAAATAGAAAATTTTAAATTTTGCCTAGTTTTGTCGTGCGAAGTAGAATGAATTTTCTCTCGATATAAGAACATCTTACGAGTAAACAGATTTAAATTACTCCAGAAAATTGTGAAAAGTACATAATTGTCCATTCTAATTCAAAGTATGACGCTGATAGTGACAGGTTCCAATAACAAAGCACGTGGTTTCAGCTATTTGTCTATACGTAGTACATTTTAAGGGCCATTTTACTAGAACTGTGTACTTCTAAGTGTTTACTTAGCAAATTTGTAATGCCTATTTAAGTGCCTATATTGCCCATTTTAGTGCCCTTTTGCCTACCTATTTCACACATTTTAGTGCCTATAAATCCACTCCCTACTTATGAGACTAATACATATTTTTGTGTAGTTAACGATTTCCAAGATATTCCTTATTATTGGTCAGCATTTTCTAGTATGTCTACTTATCTCAATTGGAAAGTCGTTTTTCTTTTTGTTTTCCCCCTTCTGGTCATGCAAGTAGAATGGAATTTCAAAGCCATCATATAGTGACTCGATATTAAAAGATGTGACTACGGCTTAATTCCTAATGTCTTCCCATATTCCCATTGTATCTACAAGGAAGGATTTTATAAAATGATTTCCACAAATGTTTATCTCGACTAACGCGGAGAAGGTAACACATCAGGCAATTGAAGACATGACTTCCATAATTGCACAAGTCCACTTTTTAGCACTATATGAGTTATATGTATACATTGATGTAATTGTATCACTGAGCTTTATCGTATGACATTATTTGAGGCATTTCCACTTGCTACTGAGTTAGTGAGTTTCATTGTTACACGTATTTCTAAGAAATGGGACATGCCAGGTTAAAAAAAAAGAAGAAGAAGACCAGGGACTACAACTCAGACAGCTATCGTGCGAATAAGCATAAGAATATTAAAGTATGTGATGTTCAACTGTCTATGATCAAGGACTATAAGATGGTTTTCAGCAAGGTGAAGGAACCTATGCCAGTGGCCTAAAAGCAAGAGAAGTAGAAAGTGATTATTGAATATAGATCAAACATTGTTACTGCTAGCAAGAACACTTGTGCTTTAATGACAGACACATTCCTAATCAAAGGAAACACAAAGTTTGCTGAAACCATACTGAAGAAAGCTTACGATAAAGAAATTCCTCTAAATGCTGGGAAAGTCATAGACATTTCAAAGTATCTTGCTTCAGTTCTTCCTGAAAAAAAAAAACGTAACTTATTGTCGCGAACCCATTATTTACGATAGCGCAGCGTAGAGAGATATGGGACACATATTGCCGGGTGAAGATAAACAGCTTGCCTAAGCAGATAAACATAGCGCGGAAATAAAGGGCATGCCAAAACAGATAAAGTGAGGAACATTCTAGTGACATGTTGATTGTCTTACAGAACATTCGGTTTCTTGTTTGATCCAGAAATATCTAGTAATATGAGTAGTGGTATATATAAGGAAGCCGAGACTCGGCAAGACAGTCGAAAACGGGGTTGTTAGGGGAGTTGTAAACAGAGTGTAATCAGAAATGAGCAACTGTTTGTGGTCAACGACCTTGGAAGATTGTAATTGTGTATGTGACGTAATTCTGCTAATATAACGACTGTCCAAGGTGTATTTCTACGGAAATAAAGAACATGTTGCATTTCTGCAACTTGTACAGTTAGGGGAGATGCGCCCAGTACCGCACAGTGCCCAGTACCGTACGGTGTCAGTATCTCGTAGTTGCCGATAGATGGTAGAAGCTCATGGTGTGTATTTAGACAACGGAAAGCTTTCCCTCCTCTTTGACCGTTGAATCAGAAGTTCTTGTTCAGAGAAGTCGTATAGTGAACTGGAGCTGTGCTGTTAGTAACTTGCTGACATTGCTACTGCCTTGTCCAGTGAAGAACTAATTAAGTATTTGTACTCATATTATTTGTTATTAAGTAGACTACACAAACACAAAATACAGTGTCGGTTTTAAAGAATCGGGCCGTGCTATGACATATATACGTACGTGTGAGTTGCTCAGTACCGTACGCGAAGGTATATTTTTACCTCCTGAACTTGCACTGACATTAACTTTTGTTTACAGGCCAAAAAGAAATTAAAATCGTTAGAAAATATGAAACAAACAATAAAGAATGTGATAGAAAGATCAATGAGCCTGGGAGTAGCAATATATATTGCTGAAACATGAGCATCGACTCTGTATAAGTTGATGTTGCAGAAAAAGGCACAAAAACAGAAGAACGAACAATGAAAAAGGGACGCAAAACTAACATTAATAAAACTATAAATAGAGAATCTAGCTCTAACTCTGTGCCAACAGAAACTGGAAATAGTGAAGAGCCTCAGAAGACTAAAAGAAAATTAAATTTTGGAAGCAAAACCAGTGTCAATTGAAGTGTTCTAACAGAGTGTATCATTTGCTTAGAAATTACAGATGAGGCTTGGGTTCAGTGTGTATCATGCAAGGGTTGGACACATATTGAATGTACAGGGCAAGAGAACATTGATTTTTATAGATGTGATCGCTGTGTTTAAAAAAAATGTTTCATTAGTTCTAAGACATTTTTATTTTGTTGTGATAACCTCTATAGAACGTTTTTAAAAATATATTATCATGTTACCGTGTTTTGTTTTTATCTGAAAACTACAATTATGATGATAAGAATAATTATCTTGTGATTTATTACGCTGTTCCTCTTCCTTTATTTAGAAATATATATTTATTTACGTCTGTCCGGTACTGGGAAACACTATTTGACATGTGCAGTTATCACTAATATTTGCTTAGTTTTTAAAAGTCAACATGACTCGCGTTCATGAACGTTCATTACTAATGCTGTTTCTGTACGTTATTAGCTTCATGATAATTAGTAACACGCTACTTGTTCTCCATAGCATTTTCTTTAAATTTTGAAAAAACGTAAGGTGTGCGATACTGGGCGCATCTCCCCTAATTCTACGAACCCAAAAAGTCACAGTATTTTCAAACACTGTGTGATGAATATAGCAAAGAACAGATATCTAATGGGGAAGAATCAGGAAGTGAGGTGTAGGATTCAGATTAGGATAACTGAATGAATGTAATGTCTATTTTTGTTATTATGCTACAAATCAAACGTGGTTCAACACACATATGAGTATTATAAAATATTTTTACCATTCGTTGCATCTTTAGAGCTAATTCCTCTATGCATTTAATAATAAGCTCCTTTCAATGCATTTGTACACCCAGATGAGTTTCGTAACTGCACAAGTCCAACAAATTCATTACAAATGTTATAACAAAGTACCAATGGTAGCTGAAATTACTGAACAGTCAAACAAATAATGAGCCAAAGTTCATGTGTTAGGAAAATCATAGCTGGCTGCACTTGTGCACTTATGAAAGTAATTTTTTTTTTCAAATTTCAAAAAGATAAAATTCAGAATTGAGTAAATATAATGTCTTTATCCAGTTTTTGGCCCAATAAGGTTTTTAATTTTGAGATGTTTGGGAATAAGGAGCTTTGCTTTTGTAAAATAAGCTAATTTGTTGTTTAAAATGTAGGTATAAACGAGGACGTTGTGATTACCACAAAATGAACAGGTCCGTCTTCGTTCTGCAGCACGTGTGCTGTCAGTTGCAACTGGAGAGAATTTCCTCATTTTGAATACCCAGAAACAAAGAACAGATCAATACGTACTCAAATTTCAGTGGAAAAGCCTTGTTGTCAGGGCCCCAGGCTACAAACTGAGTTCTGAGAATTCAGCTCGATATCCGGGCCCCAGTGAAGTTATAAGAGGATTTGTTGATGGCACACCAAACTGGTGCGGAATCGGATTGAAAAGTACAAAGCCGTCAAGTACAAGAACAAGAAGAAGAAAACGCCGTTAATAATTAAAGGATATTAAAATAAACATATGAAAATTGCTTGAAGAAAGGGAATTAATCCTCTACATAAAGTGTATTTAAAAATAAACCCGCCTAGTGGTTCCACCTCGCTGCTTGATAGAAAGAACTTACCTCTAGAGAACGAGCGAAGCTCAAAAATGAAAAGCCGTTATTAAATTTCGCATTGACGTTCAGCAACTTCAAAGAATACAACACAAATCTTTTTTTACTCACTTTTGTACAAAATGATCTTACAAAGGCATATTTTACTATCGACTTCATGTCGAGACAAACGTTTGTACAAATCAGAATAAAACCTGAAGCTTTCCTGGCGACGAATATGCTCGTGTTGTTCTCGGGAAGCAAGACAGGTGAAAAGACGATTAGAAATCGACTTTACGGGAGTGTGCATCTCTCCCATCATCAGGATACTTATTAAATGTTATAACCATTTATAATTTATTTATACATTAATCTATAATTATAAATTATCTATTTTTATTTGTAAATGTTAAATATGGTTATAACGTTTAATAAATATCCTGATGATGGGAGAAATGCACACTCCCGAAACGTCGATTTCTAGTCGTCTTTTCACCTGTCTTGCTTCCCGAGAACAACACGAGCATATTCGTACAAATCGTTTAATTTTATATTTCTATAAGCAGAGGCAAGAATATTTTTGTCTGCTTTTTAGCGATTGTTTCGCAAATTTTTGCGAATTTTCCTTTTTTCGAGAATAATATATTTTATTGCCCGCCTCGGTAGCGTGTCTGCCTCACGTTCAAGGGGTCCCGGCTTCGAAATTCGGTCATGGTGAGTTACCTGGATAAGGCTTATTCCGGGGTTTTCCCGTATCCTTCAGACGAATATCGGGTAGCTCTAAGCTCCATGTACCGTGGACACATTTGAGCATCATTTCACCCATTTCATTCACCGCCCGATATGACAACGTTGTGGGACGTAAATTACCAAAACAAAACAAAAACAGAAATAACATTTTTTAGCGACAAATCAGAAAATTTCTATTATTTTTAGTCTGCATAGAAAATTTACATTTACTTCAAATTACATAAATATAACTTTAATGTAACACTCTTGTCTTTATAGCATGACGCTAGAAGTCATGAAAAAAGTGTTTATAAATTTATCGAAAGTAAGATAAAATTGAACACTTAACAGAGCCAATACATTGACATTATCATGCTCATTAAGCGATGCAACAATAAATTGACACCACAGCACAGGGCTGGTCCGTGATACTGAGAACTATTTGTCGTATTCTAACTGGAAATGCTATTTATTGGATAGCACACCGTGCACAAAAAGACTCCGGTTATACTGACTAAAGCTAATGAGAAGATTGAACTTCTTCGAAGCTACTCTCAGATATTACATTAACATGAAAATATTGTCCCTCAGGGCTTAATTATGTGTTCCGAAATGCCTGAAAGTTAAAAAATGAATACAAACAATACGTCACTGAAAACCACCCAGATTTAGAAGCTAAAACTGTTCCCATTGCCTGTACTAACACACTGGTCTAGCTGGTTTAATTCAGTAGTTTACATTGCCAGCTATTTTGATGTAATTGTCAATTTATTTTCTAAAGAAGAAAAGCTTCCAGTTCTTGCGCAAAATTTGTTAAATGATCATTTTTGAGATGCCACGTACTGCAATATTGTAAAGGTACAGGCAACATTTGTTTCTGAAAATTGCATATTGATAACAGATCCAATATTAGAATTTCAATCTAAACAAAAACCTGTGCACTAATCTTGTTTTATCCCGAATTATCTCGCTGAGAGTCAAATGTGAAATATTAGAGAGTGGTCACTTTGGAAACAGAGTAAGTGCACCTGTAGATCATATCATGGATCCCAGTGTTAGAGAAGCAGCAGAAGAGAATCTAAAAGTTTGCTGCCGTATGACTTTGTCTAAATTGAACTCCATATTGGCAAAAGAAACTGATGATGTAATAACTATAAAAGCTTTAGATCATTTGTTTGAGCCTTCTAGGCTAGTTAGTAAATCAAGTATAGGTAATTTAAATCATGTAATGGCAACAACTAAGTGCATTTAAAACCAGTGGTATTGCTTGTGATTCTGACTTCTTTGTTACAAAGAGCTTTGTGATATTGTTGGACTGCAAAGCCATGGTGGTAACGATAACAGATTAGATGTAGTAACAGCACTCTTGGCATTGAAGGCAAAAGCTGATTTTTACCGCAATTTCTGTGAAAATTCCCTTCAATGTCTTTGGTTGCCGATGTCAAACGCTGCCAGTGAAATTTTCTCTACATATAACTTAGTTGTGACAAACAAAAGAAAAAATATGAAAAGCGAAAATATCACAAATTGTTGTATGCTGTAGTTTGACGATGTCTGATGTGTGAGATTTGATTTTGCTCATGTAACCTACTGTCTCCTGATTTCAAATAAAATATTTTAATTTGGAAAAAGGGCTTTAACAGTTGATAATCTAGTTACCTGTTACATTTTATTTGAGCTATATCATTACTCATTAATTCTCCTTCAAAATTTGCGCGAAATTAAAGCGAATTTATGGTAAACCATTCACCACAAAACACCACCAATTACAATTATTATAAATAATTGTCACCACAAAGTCTTGGCTCTGTACATAAATATCTACACTGAGCGTACAGTAGACTAGCGTAAGTGGTAGTCAACTATTCTAGAGACGGTTGCTATGTGACGACTTTGAAATTATTCTCAGTTTGCATCTTCAGGAAAGGGGTAGGAAGACATCACCTAACAATTGGACATTAATAAAGACTAACCAACAATGCCTCGTAAATTGCGAACTTCAGCACAAGGCAAACATTAAAAGTGTTCGAAATAAAACCTGTACCTTAACGAGCTCTCAGCTTTTGGTCTATCTGTTACATTTTATCAGTCATACGAGGGCTGTTCAATAAACAATGATCTTAATTTTTTACGGTCATAATTTTTCGCACTAAAATTCAAACTTATTATATTCTGTTAGCGTAATGTGAAGCAAACACGCCGTAGTAGTTTCATTGTTGGTACTCCTGGTTTCCACCTGTGAGAATCATGCAAGTTCAGACATTCAGTATCGCCTATCACTGCTATGGAGGTAACACGCGAGGAACAATATATGGCTTTGAAATTCTGCTTTCGTGTCAACAAATCTTCAGTTGAGGCCTATACAATGTTACAGGAGGCCTATGGAGAGTCTGTTCTTTCCTACAGCACAGCTCGAAGGTGGTTTAAAATGTTTAAAGAGGGGAGACAATCAATTTCAAAGGAAGTTGGACGTGGTGCTCCAGTTACTGCTCTTACGGAAGAAAACATCAACATTGCTGCTGTCATTGTGTGTGTGTGTGTGTGTGTGTGTGTGTGTGAGAGAGAGAGAGAGTGTGTGTGTGTATGTGTGTGTGTGTGCGGTGCAGTGTTTAACGTCCGCTTTTACCACATACGGCACCGCAAGCGATGACACTGTTGATACATGAGATGATGATGGAGCACCGGTGGAATGAAATGGCGGGGGAAACCGGAGATCCAAGAGAAAACCCGCCTTAGCGCCATGTTGTCCAACACAAATCTCACTTTGCGGTCGCCTGGGATGGAACCCGACCCGCCTTGGTGAGAGCCAAGCGGTCTAACCACTGAGCCACGGCGCCGCCCATTGTGAGAGAGGATCGACGAATTACCTTAAGATCACTTTCTGAAATACTGAACATTTCATTGGGTGCCACCCACACGTTGGTGACAGAAACATTACACATGAGACGTGTTTGTGCGCGATGGGTTCCAAGACTGTTGCTTCTCGAACAAAAGGACATTCGCATGCAGGTCTGCATGCAGTTAGAGTTGATGCTAGAGGAAGATCCGGAGTTTCTTTCAAACGTCATCACTGCTGATGAAACTTGGCTACATCATTTTGATCCTGAGAGCAAACAGCAAAACTCATTGTGGAAATCTCCTTCATCACCAACCTCCAAAAATGGCAAAAGTGGTTGCATCTGCTGGGAACTTCATGGACGTGCGTTATAGGAGCACTTCTATTAAACCAAAGCCACCTGGTTTTCGTTTGCGGGAGCTCCTTAGACATCTGGATACTGAAATGTCCAAGATGTATCCTAGGGGGGAGATCATACCCTCCTTGGTTGTGCAGAGCGTCCCACGTTGATCTGGGCATGACCAAATATGATAAATCTACCATGTCTATGTCTAGTATCCGCACATGTTTTTTTTTAGAATTTTTATCGTGGTATCAGGACCATTTTATAATTTATACTGATGGCTCAAAGAACTCAAATGGTGTTGGTTGTGCTTACGTGTGTGGAACCGAACCGTATACATTCGGACTCCACACTAGCACTTCCATTTTTACTGCAGAGCTTTATGCAATATACCGGGCCATTTTACACGTACGTCGACGAAAGTTGGGGGACTGCTTAATCCTGAGTGACTCCCTCAGTGCACTTCAAAGCCCAGGGCAGCTGTACAACTACCACCCTATTGTGCAGCGTATCCAGGATGCCTTCCACGTTTTACACGCTTCTGGCGTGAGCGTGGTGTGTGCATGGATCCCTGGTCACGTAGGCTTGCGGGGGAATGAAATGGCGGATTCGGCAGCCAAGACGGCTAACATGAAGCCCAGGGTTAGAGTACCATCTGTGACATCGTAAGATTTTAGGGCCGTATTGCGGAGAGCTGTGCAAACCAGCTGGCACGAAGAGTGGTCCGCTCTCCGCAATAATAAACTTAGATCTGTCAAAGAACTTCTGATTCCCTGGGTTACCTCTTGCCGGTCATCTCGTCGCGAGGAGGTGAGTTTGGCTCGGTTACGTATTGGGTACTGTTTTTTTACTCATAGTTTTCTTTTTAAAAAGGAGCCTTCTCCACTGTGTCCGTTTTGCAATGAAGCGTTGTCTGTACGACACGTGCTGCTAGAGTGTTTTCACCTAGAACACCTCAGGACGTCTCTGCAGCTGCCGGCCAGTTTTGCAGAAACGCTAGGGGACGATAACGCAGTAGTGGAGAAGGTTTTTAGATTCTTTTCTAGGTTAGAGTTTAGGATTTAGCGAATAGAATTTATGGTTTTTAGATTTATATTTCTTTTGTTTTTATAGTTTTTTACGTGTATGTATTTTTTGTAAGTCTATTTACATATTTATAGTGTTTTAGAAGAATTTATATCTGGCTTTTGCCATGACCAGTTTGTTTTATAAAGGGCGCTGATGATCTCTGCAGTTGAGCGCCCTTATACTCATCATCATCATCATCATCATCATCATCATCATCATCATCATCACCATCATCATCATCATCATCATCATCACCATCATTCTGCTGGGAAAGTTATGGTCATCTTATTCTTTGATATTCATGGAATGGTTTATCAGCATGTTGTACTTGTACACACATCAGTAACTGGATAATACTACAGGGATGTCCTGAAAACATTGCAAGTCCATATCAGGTGCAAAAGACCACATTTCCGTGAAGCAGGCTGGATGCTGCACCACGATAATGCACGGCCGCATATTGCCAATGTTGTTGCTCAATATCTTGCAAAAATCAACGTGAAAACATTCCTCACCCTCCCTATTGTCCGGATTTAGCCCCTTGTGACTTTTTTCCATACCCTAACTTGAAGAAACGGCTTCGTGGGAGGTATTATCCATCATCAGAAGCAGTGGTGAAGGCTGCGGAGGCGATTTTGAAGGATCTCTCAAAAATTATTTCCAGCATGTCTTTGAAGACTGGCATAAACGCTGGGACAAGTACATCGTATTCAGGGGAGACTATTTTGAGAAGGACCATCAAAATTATGAGGATGAGAAAAGGTACGTTGTCAAAAAAATTGTGATCATTCTTTATTCAACAGCCCTCGTACAAAAGTCATTCAGAATAAAGGATATTTGTGACGATATTCACAGAAAGTTCTATATAGACAATCATTTGTTATGAAAATACCTTAATATATGGTAATTTAATAAAAAATAGATCGGTTTTCAGAGAAAATTATCGTTTTCGAAATACTTTCGATATAAAGGATAACTTGCAATGAATGAATGTTTTTAAACATCCTTAGAAGACCATACATATATAATAATTTTTAACATAAAACTTCACTTATCTTAAAAGAAAATGATGAAAATATTCTTATTAATTAATGAGGATCGTGATTTCGTGAAAACTCATTCACATCATCAGCTCAAGCAACCTCGTTGTAAATGTTACAATCACTAGATGTTTTTGTCAGTACTACCAAAATCTAAAAATGAAATAAACTTAAAAACGGAGTCGACTGTCGATATTTCAGAATTCATTAGGTGGTGTTTATTTTATAAAGTCAATATCTTTTCCCAAACCATTAAATCTATCGGACCATTTAATTGTTTTAATAATTTAACTTCTGGATGACCAAAAATAATCTGCTACGTCCGACTTATCGGCGATTTATTTAATGATATTTCTACCCTTAAAAATTAAAAGACTACTATAATTGTAAACAATTTACTTACTATCCTTAGCTCAATAAACATTTAAAAAATGTTAAAGAGTTTGGTATAACTTTAGTTCCTCAAAATAAATATAGTTTTAAAAATGTACTACATTTCTCTAAAAAGATAGAATTCCTAATAATGAAAAATCTGATATTTATCAATTTAATTATTTCGATTGTGATAAAGTTTATATTGGAAAGACAGAACGTAATTTAGAAACCAGGAAAAAAGAATATTTTCGTAACATTAAGTATAAAAAAACTGATAAATCGACCGTAGCAGATCATTTTTGGTCATTTAACCATGAAATAAATCCTGAAGTTAAATTATTAAAATACTTTAAAATGGTCCGATAGGTTTAATGGTGTGGGAAAAGATATTTATTAAAAAACATCGCATAAAGAATTTTGAAATACCGTCAGTCGATTCTGTTTTTAATTTTGTATCAATTTCGTATTTTGATAGTACTGACAAAAACATAGTGACATCTAGCGACTGTAACGTTGACAACCAGATTGGTGAAATCTCTGACTGACGTTGTGATTAAAATGTTCACGAAATCGCGACCCTAATCAATTTGTAAGGAAACATTCATCATTTCTTGTAAGTGAAGTGTTTATGTTACAAATTACTATATTTTATATATTTATTTGCTTCACTGTTAATAGATTCATAGTTTACGTATTTAACTAGACCTACTTTGAAAACTCTTTTACCATTGATAAGACCTATTTGTTTGACGCACCTGAGAATATAAATCATTTATTATTTAACTGAAAAAATACTTCAATATTAAAAATGATTTGAGAATCCCTTTTACTTGAATACGAACATATTGAAATTATAGATGGATGTGCTTACGAAAGAGGTCTTGACTTTTATTTGATAATTCTGTGGAGTTACTCCGTAGTGTCAACAGTTAGTGCGCCACACGAAGTCTGAAAACAAAAGCTAGTGGCATATTATTGCAAGGAATATACACAGATGGCAACACCTCAAAAAACAAAAGAAGGAGTTTTAAAAGTGACGATCGATCCTGTGTAAATTTTGTTTCTTTGCCATTTAACAAGCGCTGTAGAAGCATATGTAATGTAACAATACGAAAACATATTCAACATGATTACACATTCTAATTCTAAGTCGATTCTGTTTTTAATTTTATTTTATTTTCAGATTTTGGTATAGTCGCGCTGCTCAAACCGTTACCCTGGCTTTATCTTGGTTAACAGAAACCTCTCAGATGACGCAGTGATTATTCTTGTAAGAGTGAGAGGGGAACTGGCGGGCCTCCTGATCGTGTGCTAAGCACCAATGAACGCATCAGTTCAGCCAATGGAATTCCCAAGAATCACAAATGACAGATAGATGTTCACTCCACGTGGAGTAATCAGTGAGGTATCTATTACCAAAGATAAATCCATGGTAACTGTTCGAGCAGCGCGACTATAGTACTGACAAAAACATAGTGACATCTAGCGATGACAACGTTGACTACTAAGTTGTTTGAGCTGATGATGTAAACGAGTTTTCACGAAATCACGATCCTCATCAATTAATAAGAAAATTTTCATCATTTTCTTTTAAGATAAGTGAAATTTTATTTTACAAATTATTATATTTGTATAGTATTTGTTGCTTCACTGTAACGAGGTTCATAATTTACGTATTCAAGGCTTCTCTAATCTGTCGGTGAAGGCCTCAAATACACTCACTCTGATTTACAATAGCATCTGCTCTTTCAGCCATAGAATGCTTTTGAGTAGATAGTGAAACGTTTTGAATAGAAACTTCTAGGTACCTCGTGAGAACACTTCTGATGTTTATGCTGGGCGAGAGCGCTACTTATCTCTGCAACTACTTGAAGATGTATCATAATACGAGGCGTGTCCATAAAATAAGGTCTTCACTTTTATTTAATATAGAAAACATGTTTATTGTCAATGAATGTTACATTGATGGAAACGCGGAACTTACAGCTATTTTACAACATAATCACCATTGCAATCGATGCACTCTTGCATGCGCTGTGACAGTTTTTGTATACCCTTGTCATAGCACTCTCCCGCCAAGTTGCACAGGTAGCGCTCAATCTCGTTTTTCAAATCATCGTCGGTCTGGAAATGTGTTCCACCCAGGTGTAACTTCAACTCAGGAGACAGATGATAATCACTAGGTGCTAAGTCTGGACTGCAGAGGGGATGGGTGAGGATGTCTCATCCGAACTGCACCAGGAGGTCAGCCCTTTTTGGCCTTCGGTGAGAATTTTGGGGACCCACCTCGCACTCACCTTGCGATAATGCAAATGTTCGGTCAAAATCTTGTCAATTGTAGTCTTACTGACTTCAGGGATAAGTTCGCACAGCTCGCAAACTGTCACACGCCGATCTCTAAGCATTTCTTGCTCCACTTTCTCAATTGTTTCGGCTGAAACCGAAGGCCAACCAGAACTCTGTTCGTCATGGACGTCTGTACGCCCGTCTTTGAACTCTCTGAGCCACTTTTGCACGTTTTTCACGTCCATACACTGTGGCCCATAGACTTCGCATAACTGGCGATGAATTTCAGTGGGGGTAGTGCCCTTGGCACTCAAAAACGGATCACTGCACGCAACTGGCACTTGGCGGCGGAAGTGATAGGAAGCTCCATCGCAAACGGCTGCCCAGCCAAGACTAATGGCTGCAACGGGTTCGTTGTGATGGGGATCTGAAGGTGTGAGACTAAGGTACACGCCAGTGTTGTCGGATCTCGCGTAATAGTGTTCCTCACGACTCCAGTGCCTTGAGAGCTTATTTTACGGATATCCCTCGTATAAAATGAGCACTCTTTGGCCCAACTGCTCAAAATTGTTGCATATACCTATACTACAGGTTCCAGCACAAATTATTCGCTACGTACTCCTATCATATTTCACACAAATATGTAGAGATGCGCACTGTTTAACCAATCTGGTCAAAATATTGCACAACTATATCACGGAATCTAACAAATACTTACGCAATAACTCTAGCAACCGACACATTTTTGTACGCGTGCGCCGTAGGATCATTTGTCAAAATTTATAAGTCCTACAACTCTGGTGCCACACTCAAACGACTTTCTCTACTCATGTACAAAATACTCTTTCAAAACTTTGTTCTTCTATCTACTTCCTGTTAACTGATATAATTATTATTTGTATTCACTTCCGTTTAGGTACAATGGGAATAGCAACAAACACCTTCAACGATAGTCAAATATAAGACCTGGTTGATATGTGCAGCCTTTTTTATTTGCAAAACCGAGAAAGATAGAAACGAAAAGAATAATGACTGTCCATGTGAGAAATATATAATTATGTGGTGTGTTCAAGTTATAACATCTTCTATTTGTTCAGGAATGGGACCAAATAGGGACTTCTGGTTGTTTAAATACACGTGGACTATTTGTGAATGCATGACAGAGATAGCAGCACTGCACAGTGCATAGTACTCTAGTGGCAGCGACGAGAATTAGGACTGTTTTATGATACTTAAAATGGTGACGTTTTCATTACAAGAACAGTGTTTAATCATTCGTTTTCTCCATTTTCGTGGTGTGACACCTACGAAATTCATCGCCAGTTGAATGAGGCATGTGGTGATGGTACCATGGATTGTGTCTACTGTGCGTTCCTGGTTGCGTCAGTTAAGTGAAGGTAGAACACTTCTCGCATTCTCAGATCTTCATGCAGGATTGTGTGCACAGATCCCACGGAAATGCCAATTTTAGAGGCGATATCTGCAACTGTCTTGGTTTATTGTCACATGGTGTTGTACCTTTACCTGCAAATAAGCACTTACGTTCCCCTCCATGGATCACAAATGGCAGGTGACGATGAACGTAATAACTTATTATCCTGCCTTTAAGTAGTCTACCAGCAATAATTTAATAATAATTAATAATAATGATGATGATAGAGGCACCTTTATCATACTTGAGGTTCTTTAACCTGCTTTAAATATAGGTTACGTGACCCCTGGTTTTACTCTCTCCGCGAGACTTGAAACCGCGACCTTCTGAAGCACGTACTAGCATGGTACACG